>JAVTVY010051028.1:0-26895 GCA_036873755.1 Hanleya hanleyi
GAAGGCCTACTGATAAAAAATACAATCATCTCAGCAACAGGAAATATGCCAATGGTGAAAGTAATGGTTCATTACCGACCGACGTCTGATATCGTTATCGGACGTGATAAGGTAATCGCTGACCTTTATGTTCTCCAAGACGTAACACCATTTGAGGGTGAAAATGTTGGAATTCAATATGGGAACCTTAAGGATGTACATGTCAGTAACTTCTCACAAACTGTCACCTCAGATAATCATGATACTCCACCTTTGTTGTTTGATTTTGGTGAGTCACCAATATCAGAAGAATGAGAATGGAGATATAGAGGATATTGCACTGTTGAGTTTGAATAGCATAAATATTTGTTCGAGTGAAAAGTGGAAGGATAACTCACGAGACGCGATATTGCACTGTTGACTTTGATTAGCATAAATATTTGTTCGAATGAAAGGTGGAAGGATAACCCAAGAGACGCGGTCTCGTGGGTTATCCTTCCACCTTTCACTCGAACAAATATTTATGCTATTCAAACTCAACAGTGCAATATTCTATTGATTATTTATAGAACAGTATTTTTCTTATCAATTTTGTAATATTAAAAGTGTCTTTTCAAGTAATTTTCTAACACTAATTAGGTCGGATTTTATTTTGTTTATAGCGCGGAGAAATACAAAGGCATTAGCCAATGGAATTTACGAGCCTCTGAAGTCACGTGCAACTGTCAACCAAGCGGTTGAGTCGAAAGACCGCTCCAAGCGAGAAGAAAGAAGAGTTTACAGACTTTCAGTTTACCCGATCGCGATAGTGAAAGGAAGGCAAGTTCTCACGAAGGACAGTGACGTGTGGGCCTGCTGATAGCTGTCTACATCCCGGTTCAGTTGAATTGAGGTGAAACCGGAAGAACGGGCAAAAAACCCCCACAAAATTGCTGACTCGACTTGCGACTGTGTCGAACACGCATGGTCGGATAAACACGACAAACCGCAACTTCAAGTTCTCCGTCTGGGTAACTGTATGTGTAAACCGCTATGCAACATATGAGAAATCAACTTTAGAGCTATCCCCCTTGTTTGTATATCTTCGGGCTCGAACGTAACTGAAGCGTTTTCCTACTGGACATGCTGGAAGCCATGCAGCCCTTCGCAGTTTGCGTGTTTCACGCTTTTCTGCATCATCTTTGCGAAAGTCTAAGGACCCAAGGTGGTTAGTAACTTTATTCCTACTCATATCAGTATTAATTGTGCATTCTTGGTTGATGTAACAACTGTTATTGTATGTCGAACGAGCCTAAAAGTTCACTTTCTGCGAAAGTCTAAAAATAGACCTGACATCACGGTCTCAAGTGATATCGTCCAAGGCCAAATCGTCCCGACCATTGAAAAAAATCTTCGCCAAAAGATTGAGACAGATCGACCAACGATTGAGGCCGATCACTCAAAGTATTTTATAGATCGTACCAGAGTAGAATGCAGCGCTGCGTGGATATGTTAGCTAACACTTAAATAAAAGATATATATATTCCCAGAATGAAAGTAGTGAAAGAAGTAGTTCCGGCACGGTCACTGCCAGGTCAGAGTTCACATGTACTCCGCAGTTAGATAACAAAAGTGTTATCTAACTGCAAAAGTGTTATCTAACTGCAATGAAAATATCACTTTTAAGAGTGAAGAAAATATAAGGATTTCAATGTTATGTAAATAATAGAAAGGATTACACAGCGGTTGAATGGTATGAGCGACGTATTCGCTTCTCACGAGCACAAATACCATTCAACACAGAATAGAGTTGACCGACTCCATTTAAGGAAAGACCTCGTCCTATTAGACCCCAAGATTATAAGGATTGTCGACGCCATATCCGGTCAACGATAGACGCTGATATCATCAAGCCTTCTACATGTCCTTTTGCAAGTCCAGTTGTCTTAGTCCTCAAGAAATCAGGAGGGCTAAGGCTTTGTGTGGACTACAAGAAATTAAACCTTCGAACGATCCGTGACAGCTTTCCAATCCCCAAAGTGGATGATCTATTCACTGCTTCGAACGACGACTCCTGGTTTACACAACTAGACATCAAATCAGCATTTTACAGTCCCGATGGATCCTGCTTCTGCACCACATACAGCATTTGTTTGCCCATTTGGATTATTTGAATACAGCAGAATAAGTATGCGCCTTGTTACCAGACCATTAACATTTCAACGGTTAATAGAGCTGTGTGTCGGTGACATGAATTTGAAAGAACTAGCTGAGTACATGGATGACCTGATCATATTTCATCAACACTGGAGGAGCATGAGGAAAGACTGTTCAAGACATTGGGACGACTCAAAAGTTTTGGACTGAAGCTTGACCCAAAGAAGTGTAAGTTTTTTTCAAACTACAGTCACACACTTGGGTCACGTATGTTCTCACCTGACCCGAAAAAAGTGAATGCAGTCAAGGATTGGGCAGTCACAACCAATCTCTCTGAACTGAAAAGCTTCCTGGGATTTGCTGGATATTATCGTCGGTTTATTAAGGATTTCAGTCGCCTCTGCAAACCACTGAATAAACTGACAGCAGGCTATATTCCCAGGAAGACCATGAAGAGGCTCGGTCGTACTCCCAAGAAGGATGACATGACAGTGAAAACTTCACTCGGGAATCGATGGACAATGGAATGTCAAATGGCATTTGCAGTTGTTAAAGAGACTTGTCAGTGCACCAGTTTTGGGGTATGTGGACTTATCATCACCCTTTGAACTGCACACTGATACAAGTGGCACTGGTCTCGGTGCAGTGCTGTATCAGCAGCAAGGGCCTTCACTCAAGGGCCTACACTACGCTAGTCGCGGACTTTCCAAGAGTGAGGCCAATTATCCAGCTCATAAGCGAAGATTCTTGGCAGTCAAGTGGGCAGTCACTGACAATTGTCATGACTACCTATATCGTAGCAAATTCGCTGTTGTGACTGATAACAACCCACTGACTTATGTCTTGAAGTCTGCTAAGCTGAATGCAACTGGATATCGTTGGCTGGCTGCGCTTGCTGCTGACAACTTCAGCTTGAGATACCGACTTGGAGAAAACATGAAGGATGGGGATGGTTTGAGTCGCATCCCCCGTGGACCCTTGAAGGAAGATATCAAATACATCAATGAGATGGAAAGGATTGACTGGCTGTTGGAAAGAAGCGAGCCGTACAGAACTAACAAATCTGAAAGTGTGGAATGTTGTTCGGACTCTGTGAATGCTGTGATTCAGATGCATGGTATTCGAGTCGAGAAGGCTGTCTGCATTTCAAACTGCTCTGTGTCGAAGAAAGATGCAAGATGTAGTCTAGCAGCTTGTAACGTTCAGGCAGCTATCCAGTTCACGTGAGTAGATGCATTGGCGATGTCTGAGACAGCTGTACCAACCTCCTCGGCAGAACCCCCAAATACACCGATAGACACAGATACACTTGATCGGATTTCGCTCCAATCAAAAGACCAGGACCTTGCCTGTGCCATTCGCCATGTGCAGGAAGAAACAAAGCCTTCCAAACAAGATCTGAAGAAAATGGGGAAGGATTTTGTCATCTACTTTCGTGAGTTTGATAGTGGGATACTGGGGTCCTATACAGGTATGTCACTGTCGACAAGGGCATTGATCGACAGCAGCTGGTTGTTCCATCCAGCCACAGAAACATTGCCATTCATGGGGCACATGATGATGTGGCTCATGCCAGTGCTGAAAGTACTTAAGCCCTTGCTCGACAGAGATTTTTCTAGCCCTACATGGCAACTGCTATACAGCGATACTGTTCCCGCTGTGAACGTTGCATCCGAAGAAAGGCTAGAATCCAGAAAGCGCCACTGGAGTCTATTTTACCTTCCGCACCACTCGAGGTGGTGTGTACAGACTACCTCACAGTGGAAGCTGATAGAGGTGGTATGGAGAACACATTGGTAATCCCTGGCCATTTTACAAAGTGTGCCATTGCAGTGCCAACGAAAGACCAGAAGGCAACAACAGTTTCTAAAGCACTTTGGGAAAACTTAATCAGCCAGTATCCGAAGTACTTGCTATCAGATCCAGGCAGGGACTTTGAATCGAAACTGATCAGCAAACTTTGCGAGATGGCAGGATTCGAAAGATACGTACATCACCATATAATCCCAAATGTAATGGTATAACTGAGAGACTATTGGACATGTTAGGAACACTGAAAAACTCTCAGAAGAAGAATTGGAGAACGTATGTTGGGTCGCTTGCGCATGCTTACAACTGCGTAGTGCATGACACGACAGAGTATTCAACCTATTATTTGATGTTCGGCCGCCATGCGCGTCTGCCGATCGACATCGTATTTGGGACAGACCCTGACAAGCGATCGTCTAAGGGCCCTCATCGGTATGTTCAAGATCTGAGAGAAAGACTCAAGTTGGCTTTCGCAGTTGCACAGGAACTTGCCCTTAAATCAGTCATGAGGAATAAGAGATACTATGGCAAGACGGCCCATGCTGTGAGTCTTGAACCGGATGACCGTGTCCTGGTAAGGAACGTGGGATTGAAGGGGAAACACAAGATTGCGGATAAATGGAAGTCTGGTGCATTTGTCGTCGTGAGAAAGATGCCTGACCTGCCGGTCTATGCTTATTAAACCGGAAGATGGACAGGGGTCCACTAAGACATATCATCGCAATGATCTCCTGCCCATTAATTCCCTGCTACTGCCGTCTGAGGAGTTCTCGCAGACTCCTGCGGTGGAACAACCGGTTACTCGTCATGTGCACAGCAGCCTCCCATATCGATGGAAGATGACCCCTACATCTGGGACGAAGATGAATGGCACCTTAGTCTTACAGACATGGCAGGGGAGCCTACTCTTAGTCGACCTAGCTATGAGCTCAGTCCCCATACCCCATTTATGTTCCAGGTAACAGGCACCATCTTCCGGCCCAACCTGTGAGGATCCCCAGTGCAGCTGAAATCAGTCACGATCCGCCTCGATCCGGCAGAACTTGTCGGCCTCAGCTCGTTTTTCAAAGGACCTCTATGTTATAAAAATGGCATACAGCAAAGTCATTTGGGTCTAACAACCTCTCAATGATGTTCTTCCTTTATGTTTTGCAGTTCGAAATGCATCGCATACAGGAAGTGCAACGTAAATGGAAAATGGAATAGGTCTTTGGATTATGGACGCGGATATTCTCTAATGGACGACGGCTGGATTATGAATGACGGACTAGACGCTTGTAATTCGTAGCGAGCTGGAGGCAGGTCAGAGGGAAGAGATCGTTTCAGGAGAGAGAGGGATGATGCCAATGTGACCGGGTTATATTGTTTGTAACTAGGGTTATTTTGGATGATCGATTCTCCAGCGTGAACACTAGATTTTGTAACTAGGTGATACAAAACGTGTGTTGGATTGATTCTCCAGCGTGATAAATAGGTGAAATTATTGTCATATTTACTTGTAATATTTGTGTAGCTAGCTTCAGCCTATCTCTGATTCTGTTGTTAACACAATGTTCCTTCTTATCAGTCACAATACTTACCTTTCCAATATTAACACTCTCTGTACCGTATCGGTAGAAATACAGATGAATGATTGCCTGTCTTTGGCATACAACATACATCTGTTAAAAATGCCGGTACAGAGGGAGTTAAGGAAATTCACTCTATCTTTGCTTAATTCTCACCTAAGACTATTTCCAGACTTACCTTATTCCCATCTAATATTCTGACCTCTTCTATATCCTGATAATATTGCACTAATATATAATAATTAAAATATTATATTAAATATACCGACTTTGGCCATTTCAGCCAAACTGACCAGTGCTGTTTTTATACAGGTACCTATCTATTTATACAAGACAAATACAGTCCAACATTATTTACCACACAAATTCGGTGTTGTGTTGTTTTCTCGGGGAGTGGTAATAGATGATTCTAACCACAAGCACCTTTCCCACCCTTTTCTTGTAAGATTAGTCTCTAACGTGGGACTTTCCCATCTTACATTTGGTATGGCGTATAGCCCGTCACTGAGCATATATACATATGAAATAATTTTTGAGAGAGAAAGAATAAATTGGTGTCGCCAGTCCGATTAGAACCCACGGCCCCGGCTTATCGCGCCGATGCTCCGACTGAGCTATAACGACCCAAAGGTGTTACACCAGTGGATTGTCCTGTGATGACCAACCTTCTTTCTCGGTGTTGCAATGTGCGCAACTGGTTTTATAATGAAGAAATGATATTTGGTATGGCGTATAGCCCGCCACTGAGCATATATACATATGCAATAATTTTTAAGAGAGAAAAAAAAAAATTGGTCTCGAGCGGGATTCGAACCCACGACCCCGGCTTATCGCGTCGATATCCTACCGAATGAGCTATGACGGCCCATAGGTATTACATCCGTGGATTGTCCATGTGATGACCAACCTTCTATCTTCTTGTTGCAATGTGCGCAACTGCTTTTATAATGAAGAAATGATATTTGGTATGGCGTATAGCCCGCCACTGAGCATATATACATATTTCTGAGAGAGAAAGATTAAATTGGTCGTCAGCGGGGTTCGAACGCACGACCCCGACTTATCGCGCCGATGCTCTACCGACTGAGCTATGACGGCCCATAGGTATTTTAAAATATCTTGGAGGGTGATACATTTACTAGTGGTAACAAAGTAATCATACATTGATGACAAAATATACATACACACATGGTCATGCTTCTCAGATTACGTCTTAGAATCCTCCGTATTCTAGTCTGAATGTGAGGTGTCTTAAGAGACTTTCCTGTGAAGTCTTGGTTCCCTTTTAGTAACCAGACTTTTTGAATCTTCAATTTTTCTCACCTCTTACATATCACATTGAGATAATATCACAGAAAGTTTTCAATAATTTCATGTGGCGGGATAGGAGGGAGTACCTTTGACATGTTTAATCATTAGCAATTTCAGTGCCTGGCACGTCCCCCATTGCTGTATCCATATAAATTTGATTTACCACGATTTTCTGATATTTGTGCCAAAGTTATCTTGACATTTGACCTTAATTTTTTTTTGGGATTCATTGTAGTCCCCACATATGCACTCGCGAAAAAAATACGATTTTCCATAATTTGTGATTTTTTGTTTTTGTTTTGTCACGATGACATATTGACTTTAAATTTGGTACGCAACATCCGCGTGACCCATAGTTATCCTGGTGAAATTTAAGAAGAATTCGTTAATTTTTTGAACAGTTATGGAACTAAATAGAAAAAATAGAGAGAAGGAGGAAGAGGAGACATGTGTTATAGCTGACATAGTCCAAGAACAGGCGTCTAGCCCGTCATTCAATTGTCAGTCGTCCATCAAAGAATTTCCGCCTCTGAATCCAAATACCCAAGTCATATAATAACACTAGCATCAAATGAAAATGATAAATCAAAGTATACATAAAACTAGGCTAATTTCCTGCAAGACAGAAGCGGTCAACAATTTCCGATGATGCCAATAAGACATCATGATGTTGCAAAAATATCAAATCCGTATCGCTGATCAGTATTCTTAATCCAATATGATTTTATTTGTAAAGTCGTTATCTAATTCAGTCATATTAACACGAACGTCAAGCTGACCGATGTGAATTATCTTCTATTCAAGCATTTCAATGACCAGGTCGAGTATGTCCTATCCACATTTCCTTTTCATTACTGACCAATTACTGCCCTCAGGCTAAATATATAGGATTTTAAGAACTTTTATCTTACTAACATTTCTATCAATCTCATAGATTGAGGACTTGACAGGTCTATTCAATCTAATACTGCGCAGACCGGTGTTAGGGGCCATGTGGTCATGTCATTCAAGATAGCCACATGAAAATCACCAACTGGATATTTCGTTTCTGGACATTAAAAGAACGGTTTACATGATTGCTTTCACGCTAGAAAGCGACTGGGATTTCATTTGGATAAAAGATTACTCGAGAGGGAGGTCTTCCTGTCTTCATTTAGAAAAACTAACCGATGCTCTCTTGCAGGAAACCATCTTGCGTTATTTTGAATTATTATATCACGGTGTTAACTGTCGTAGGACAAAGGTCTTTCGATGACTGATGCGGATTTTTTTATGGGCGACGGAAGAATTCTGTATTTCGCATCTGACACTTACATACCTCCTTTTCTCTCCGTCACAGCGATATACTCTTCCCACGATTGGTGCATCGGAAATTTTTCAAACTTCCACAAAGCTTTTCTCAGCTAATAAGATTTACCGCTGTTTGAATGATTCATTTTTGCTGGTGTTTGATCCACAATCTAGCCCCTTCCATCCGATTGTACTACCACAAGTGTATGCGAAGTTCAGAGATCAATCGACAATGCGAATTGAAGGCGCATTTTGTTCAGAAATGTAATGATTGTACGGATTTAGAATTGTAAAACCGTCTGTAGGAACATTGTGATTGTTGTCTCCTTGTCGATGTGTTGAGTTTCAACTGTCGCGCTGTGTTGTTTCTTGTCAAGGCATTGCGCAGATCAGAGCTCGGGCTATAGAATTCTCGGGTCTGAATGTTGGGTGCCGAACGATGCTTTGCTGTAGAGTCATATGGTTGCTTTTTAGCCGCCAGACGTCGTCAATTTTTCCAACCTCTTGCATATCGCTCCAATAGACCCTTCTTCATAACTCAAACCCTCTGCTCCTGCATGGAAAAACCATTTATCGCCTATAAATGAAAGTATGTTACAATCTTACTATGAGAAACCATTTGTGTCATAATTTCCAACATCAGCGAATCCATGAAGGTCAGATCGAACTTCATAAAAACTAATTTAGCTTTTGCTTAATTTAATTCTTATAATATATTGTCTTTCAAGTGGTTGATATCTGTATTACGCATTGTTCTAATAATAAACAATATTGATGAAAACTTTTGATTGTATCACATTCCTATTCCTACTAAGTAGGCTACCATCTGCAAATTGTCTGGTAGTCAGTCAGTCAGTGAGTGAGTGGGTGAGTCCATCCGAATCATTTCGTCGGCAAAATAAGGAGAACCGTTGACATTAGAATCTTGATGTTTTGCATGAAGGGGCATTAGGGGACTGTTACCAGCAGGTTCTGAACTGATCTACTTTTGATGAAAATCCCTGGTGATTCTGACTTGGGTCGTGCCCATCGTAATATAGGCAGGATTTTAACTTGGGGAGGGGGGATTTCCAAGAGTTCAGTGCGCGTCTGAGTCCTAATGCCTGACCTACTTCGTAGGTCCTGTGACGTTAGTCACACTGCCATGTGTCGAATAACGACTACAAACTAGAGCTATGGATAGCTATAATGGGTTCAAAGCTCGAACCAGGCTCTTATTTCACGGGCATTATTCGAACATTGCAAGCCGAAGATGGCGGCCAAACTACAGGGCCCAGATAGCATTTTGATTGGCCGATGGCGGCCATTTTGTTTTACGTAGCAACTTTTCAATAAGACCGTTGAGAGATCCTGATCCATCGATTATGTGTACCAAGTTTCACAACGATCGGTGCAGCGGTTTCAGAGGAGAAGACCATTGAAGGTTTTAAGCTAAATCCAAGATGGCCGCCAAACTCTTCAGCCAATCAAAAGTATTTGCTTTCAGTGCAACAGATCATGGCCATCTCGATATATCGCAGCAACCTAGAAATCCGTATCTATCAGGGTTCAAGTTAATAAGCCGTTGCAAAATTGGTAAAGTTTTCCACAAAATTCAAGATGGCGGCCAAACCACGTGACCTAGATACTTGGTTTTTACATATTCTTGATCCCCATGTAGCCGTGCATGTATCTGGTTACTTTTCCAGACTTAATTCAGAACTTGAAATTTGACCAATTTTGATTGGTCCATGGCGGCCATCTTTTTCAACGGAACCAATTCTCTTTAAACATCGTTTACTCAGACCTGTCCATATATCATGCCTACCAAGTTTTGTGCCGATCCGCCCAGTAGTTCCAGAGGAGAAGATGATTGAAAATAAAATTAAAATTCCAGTAAATCCAAGATGGCCGCCATGTCGTTGGGAAAATAAAGAAGCTTTACCCCAGGTGTAACACCTCTCTTGTCATGTTATCATGCCTCCAAGTTTCGACCGAATTGTTCCAGCCCTTTTCGAGTTATAGCGGCTACAAAATATGGCGGAATAATAAGTATAATAATCCGAACAAAAACAAAAGGCTTCAAGCCATTCTGGCTTTGAACCCTAATAATGATATTCTCCCACGGTCACCAAACCATGGACAACAAGGCCATTTGTCATCGAAACTTTTTAATAATGAAGGGGTAAATCATTCTCCCGCGCTACAGCGACATCTAAATACAATGAGATACAAATTCCTCCGTTCCGGAATCGTCGCTTGAATAGACGGACAGACCCTGATGGATGTTGGAGCTAATTCCCAATAAATTCACTCAGGAATGAAATATAATTTGCTGGTGGATATATTCGAGTCATTAACGTACAGGCACCTGGGACTGAGAAGGAACTTGACTACGAAAACATGCTGGCACGGGATTAAACATAGCAATATATCTCAGGTATAACCAAACCCATCATTAAACTCTATTAGCAGGAGGAAATGATTTAGTGGGGATATGAGTATAGACTAGGAGAGTGTCTAATTCACGATAATCGGATTCCAAATATTTTCACTAAATCTTGCTAGAATCGTCATTGATGTTCAAACATCTGTACCCATGTATGTGATATCAGCAATCCAGTAAATTGCGCATTCCAGCATTATGCATTGTTAACAAGGTACAAACATTGTACTGTGAAATATGACAAAATACAATTTCGCAAAATAATGGGAAATAATTCAGCATTACCGCGAATAGACTATTACAACATTGTTGTTGTTCTTAGTTATAGAAACCTTCAGGTAAACACTTAATTATTTAATCCAGTAACGTTATAGGCGTTTGTAATTTACTGGGCTTTGCTGTATGTTAAACTAAATCTGTGGTGCTCGTACTAAACTGTTTGCCACCTGTATGCTCGCCAGTGATGAAAATTACCTGTACAAATATATATATTCTCGCCAATCAAACCAATTTACAATTCTTCGTGGATGATAAATGGGTTAGGCCTACATGTCAAGAATAAATGCTACCCAGTCTCCACAGTGGATGCATTAATAACTCTGATGGCATCGTGGTTCTTTTGAAAAATGGTATCAAACCTCATTGGGTGGCAATCCGTAATTAATTGCTCCTCATTGCACACAATTATAGCGCTGTTGATGCCCTCCGGTCCGTTATTGCATTCTGATAACTACCGATTCCTTTCAAATGTATTGTGTGTACATATAAAGGTGTATAAAACCAAGTTTTTCGTGAAATTCCTAAAAGATATTTCACAGGGAAATTGCATCTATTTGTCTGTTACCTAGCAAGAAGAGAGATTCGACAGTACACTCCTCCATATCGTCCAGGTAAAAACACCTCGACAGTTTCATAGTCATCGCCAAGGGAAGTTAACCGATCGAAACAGTCCGAGTAGCCAATGTTTTGAAACAGTGCGACATGACAATAAGACTAATCGTCATGGCGTTGCGTATCCAATTCCATATAGTTGAGGATGTATTCAGTTCTGGTGACTAAACAGCATCAAACAATAAACCTACATACATTTGTCGATATATTTGACACGTTTAAGTCAACTATGGTCCGTTCTGATTTCTTCAAATCTATAACCACATGATCCTTTTAAAGCAATCGGTGTCCACAAAAAGTAGGTGATGAAACAATAATTATCCTCATCTCTGATCTGTAGCTTGTTCAATAACAGTAACTTCCCGAGAATTGGTGGCTGGATGAATATGTGGGTGGGCGATACAGTGAAGATTTTCTATGATGAGTATCATTCCCTGCCGTACTTGTACCTGGTCATGTGATTTGGTATTTGGTATTCTGTGATTTATTTTATTCAAAATTTCAAAATCGAACCATTGGATATTTCCCACCTCAAGGAAAAGTGAGGAACAAACAACCAAACTTCACGCCGAACTTAAGAATAAATCTGCACTGTTGCGCAGAGCCTACTTGGACCACTGTTAAACATTTGGTGGCTCGAGTTATGTGTTTTGTGTTAGGATATTCATAACGTTGATGAGTACTTTCATATATATATAGAACGTTTCGGAGTTACTGAACAGCTTTATATGGTACTGGTTTTGCCATAGACTATCGCCATGACGAGGTTCTATCCACCAGCCCTCACAGAACTATTACGGACGATTGTAAAACAGGGTATGTCACCAAGCTCCTCCACTCCAAGTTTCTCAAATTCATACATCGCAGGCTGATGGCAATGTACTAGTCTAACGTGCAATACCTTTCACATACTGGTGAAGTATCACCAATCATTGATCATATCACATAAAGCGATATGATCAATTTAGATAATGATTTAATTAAATTTTGGTGTCGAAATTGGTATCATTTTGTTCCTCGCGATGTGTGGAATGCGAACATGTTGGGGACCATTTTACGTTTACAGATTTTAGTCACTTTGACGCAGTGACGTCCTCAAGTCGAAATAACTAATGATAAAAATATATATTTATTTTTCGATTTTATCGTCGAAATGGTCGTTGTTGAAATGGTCGCTAGGGCAATCTACAATAACTTGGTACGTCACATGTCGCAATTATTGTATTTTTTCGGATTTTTTAAATATATATTTTTATTTCATTTTATTTAATCAAAATACAGTTATGCATGTTAGAAAATTATGATAGGAGATGATATATATAATAATTTATAATACAAGTAAGCATTCGGTCACTTCGGTCAGTGGTGTGATTTTTTTTTTTTTTTATTCTTTTAAATGTTCAAAAATGATCATCTCGGGTAACTGATAATTTTACAATTACATCTCGCCATCTGTTAAACATTTTTGGAGTTATAAAATTCTGACAGCTTCGTCCCGGAATGGTTTCAGACCAAACCTCCTCAAGAGTATACATGTGTGTACTTTGATCCTCTTTCACTAACTAGTTAGTGGCGTTTATATGAGTATTGAAATTTGTAATCACGGGAGATATTTCTTCGTAATAAACAATAGCCAACATACTGCGACTCCTTGCAGTGAAATCAATATATCCTTTGTAGATCAATGATGTAAACCAAGAGTTTAGCCGTCAGGTTCCTTGGTTACGACCAAACACAGACTCCCGTCAGAGAGAAGGATTATCTGCTACATTTCGAAATAACAGAAGATCGTGGTATCCATAATATCGGGTTTCTCTGCATTAATTATCTTGTGATTCTAATCACGATATAGCGAGATATTGATCAGACTGCATGGACTATATCATATATGTGAGAAATTATACACAGATGTATTACATCATATTGTAGTGCGCGATTATCAACGGCAATTACATTGATATTAATGCACATTGGTATGTTCTAGTTGAAAGGGACCTCTTACACGTGATAGGAAATCCGCCAAAGAATGTGTGATGGTTACCCGAGAATAACTCCCTCGGACACTGGCGTGTATGGTGTTATATTTGTGCCAAGTTTCCGTCGCCTCTTAAAAACGCGACTTCGCCTTTTGAAACGCGACGTCGTGTTTCGAAACGCGACGTCGCGTTTTTAAAACACGTCGCCTTTTGGAAAACACGACGTCGCCTTTTAAAACGCGACGTCGCGTTTCTTTCCTATGTTTTTGCATTGTAAAACTCGACACAACGGAACTCGACGTCGCGTTTTCAAAAGGCGACGTCGTGTTTCACCCACGTCTTGTTTGGCAATGTTAAAAGATAGGAAAGAAACGCGACGTCGCGTTTTAAAACGCGACGTCGTGTTTTTTAAAAGGCGACGTCGCGTTTTCAAAAGGCGACGTCGCGTTTCAAAACGCGTCGCCTTTCGAAACGCGACGTCGCCTTTCGAAACGCGACGTCGCCTTTCGAAACGCGACGCCGCCTTTTGAAACACGTCGCCTTTTGAAACACGACGTCGCGTTTTTTTGAAAACGTTTTTTAAAACGCGACGTCGCCTTTTAAAAAACACGACGTCGCGTTTCTTTCCTATCTTTTAACATTGCCAAACAAGACGTGGGTGAAACACGACGTCGCCTTTTGAAAGCGCGACGTCGAGTTCCGTTGTGTCGAGTTTTACAATGCAAAAACATAGGAAAGAAACGCGACGTCGCGTTTTAAAAGGCGACGTCGTGTTTTCCAAAAGGCGACGTCGTGTTTTAAAAACGCGACGTCGCGTTTCGAAACACGACGTCGCGTTTCAAAAGGCGACGTCGCGTTTTGAAAAGGTGACGGAAACTTGGCACAAATAGAACACCATAGGCGTGTGTATATCTATTGTCCAGGCCGGGTCAGCTGCCCTTTATGACGTCAAATGCACAGTCGACTCTGTGCTATTTTGGTACGTTCTATTTTTAAATGAACAGGTTTCCTCGACAGTAACATTTTTGTAGGCCAGTCGTACAGAATTATTCGTTTCGGTCGAAATTCCATTTTTACCCCATTTTCAAACAATACAAAAGGATTAGTTATTACTCAATGTATCATATATTAACTCGCAACCGTCTTTTAGTTAAATAATTTGCGATTATGTAAAATTATTGCTGTTTCAAAAGTAACTTCTTTTAACGAGCTACGTCATTGTAATGTTGCAAATCGAACTTGCCGTAGAATATCTGGTAGTATGACACAACGGGAACTTGACCCCGCCTCGGGCTGCCGGGTCATCATCGGCTACGGCTGTAGGCGCTTCGATGGTCTCATCGTTCGCAGATTTCATATCTACATAGTATATAGCCCTACATTGAGGGCATAATAGTCCCTCAGTGTTGACTTCAAAGTCACTCCTGCGTTTTACCCACTCTAACTGTGAACCAGATATTTTTCTGGTCTTGCCTGTACGCATATTCTTGTGACAACACTCACACTTCGACTTGTTGAATGGTACATTACTGTTCATAGTGAGAACTATAATGATTCTTAAATATAACGAGAACAGTTCAGGAAAATACACATTGAATTTCCCTCGTTATTTTATACATGGGTAGTATTGCTGACCCATGAAACTAAACCCATTCAGTTACGGTGACTTGGACATGTTATGAGTGTGCTGCAATAAGGGTCGAGTTGTAGTAGTGAATGCAAAAATGTGTATACACAGTTATATCTATATTTTATTAAAGTGTTAATGCAGCGAAATTGTCAATTTCATTTTTATCATGAAATTTTACGGTTTGGGATTTCTGGTTCAAGTTAATAAAATTCTCACAGAGAGTTTTAAACAGGAAGATATTATATTTTGCTACGAAACACAAGGGGGGTTAGCAGATAAAGTGCGACATTTACGGTCGCCATGTTTTCGTGTGTGTGACGTCATAAGTATGACATGCCGGTCGACGAGCAAGCCAGCGATATGCGTAGCATATGGCGAAGACCAATCTCCATAGACTTAATTCACATTGTTGTTGAGTTAATACTCTCAATATCCATCACTGTCTTCGTATGGTAACGTGCCAGGAATGAAAGAAAGAATCCAGTCGGCCACATGTCCCTGCATGACCACTTACAATGATTTATTTACCTTAATTCGTGGGCAAGTGCCGTTGGACGAATGCATGCAGTTACTGTCCGATTCACATACGAGGGAACGGGGGTTTCGTGGATTTATCAGTTATTAATATAACACATTAGCTGTCGAAACTCACAATATATTCCAAACTCTGTCTATGCAATTATTTGTCATCAAAAATATTCCCGTGGCATTAGAAATTATTTTAAAAATCTCCAAAGTTTGTATCGTCTGAGCAACTGCATGTTGAATCATGCCGACAACCGGGTAAGTGAAAAGATTAGTGAGCACAGAGCTTTCTCGATGCCATACACTAACATAATTTCAGAAATACTAAAATATTAAATTGGAGTTTACATACATTTCAACTAAAGAAGGTTCAAACAACAGCAAAACTCAACAAACAAGACAAAGACAACATTGAAAAACGAGTCTCTCGGGAGTATCTGAAATAAAAACGGACCTCGGCGAGAGCACTTCAGACGCGCCGCTTCAGACTTCCTTCAGACGACGTGATAGTTTTCATTCCAATTTAGAGCATATAATATTATGTTTTTAGATCTAATATAAAGTTGATTGTAATGGGAAGAAGAAAACATATATATGTGATAATCTGGGGATAATGAAGATCGATCTTCGTTATTTTCTTGGGAGTTGGAAATGCTTCCGTGTAATGATAAGTGATACACCGCACAGCCTATGCATTCACGCAAGCAAACAAAATGCGGACACTGGCAGATAAATTTTATGAATATCGTACAAAACACATTTATATAGACTTCAGATTCTAGGTAATTAATTTCATCAGAATGTGTAATAATAATGGAACTGCTCAGTGGAATTTGAAGTCCTTTCTATGGCAATGAATTCAATTTAGCCTGGTTGCATACGGTAGGCTTCGCTCGGTCGCGGCTGTTCATTAGGTCCATACAAATTGATAAAGGTCAGTCTATATTCATTCAAACGTATGTCTAATAATAAGTTTCCCTTGTCATACTCAATTTCCCGATGAACATTAAATTCCAAATTTTTATTGAACAAACCAGTAAAATTGGCCACGAATATGGGCTTGCTTCCCTCCAACACTGCCCGCCGTGCTGAGCCAAGGCTCCAGCTGACAATCGGTCATCCTTATGACGTCATGCATATATAATTTGGTAAACAAAGCCAATGAAAACAGTCGCACTTTTAAGAGCACAATTACACGCCCTTTTCCATTTGAAATAAGAACTTCTCCTTGTCCGATTTTCATCATGGATATAGCAAATTAATCATGAAAGAATAGAGAATCAAATTATTTAATAAAAATTTCGCTGCATTAGCACTTTAACTGAATATCACTGAAGATTATTTCACATAACATAAATAAATCCAAATGTTAAATATTAGAAAGAAAGAATAAGAAAATAGGAAGAATTTTTTTCTGATCCAAATGTGAATCGAACTCACAGCTCAACAAACTGGTCCCCACACTGTTTTTGACAGCGAGCAGCCTAACAACTGGACTACGACGACGTCTACTTGAAAAGCATTTTTTACTTGCTCACATAACTTTTCTGGTAGAATACAAGCGAAGCATTTGCACAATTTTTACTTTTGATGAAATATGACACCTCAAACCAGAATGATATTTCAACCGATTGTGACACTAACCATTGTGATAATAAATACACACAAATTGTTTTGGTTTGAGGTGTCATATTTTATATATGAAGGGAAATCCCTTCTGAAAATGTCCCTAAAATGTCGAAAGAGCACATTCGATCGTTAGTAGTAATGTAAGAGCATTTAGACGTAATGGCGCTTCACTGCGCATGCGCAGAACCTTTTGTGACGTCACAGCGACCTGTTTTGGGGCGATATTGGGGTGGTGTGCGCATGTGTGTGGTGGTGGGTTTGAGATGGCGGCTTGTGGTGGTGGGGTGGTGGTGTGCGATGCTTGTGGTGGTGGGTTGTGGGTGGGTGGTGGGGTTTAAGAAGATGGCGGCTTGTGGTGGTGGGTGGTGGGTTTAAGATGGCGGCTTGTGGTGGTGGGTGGTGGGTTTAAGATGGCGGATTGTGGTGGTGGGTGGTGGGTTTAAGATGGCGGATTGTGGTGGTGGGTGGTGGGTTTAAGATGGCGGATTGTGGTGGTGGGTGGTGGGTTTAAGATGGCGGATTGTAGAAAAACGTATAAAAGCAGGCGAATTTTACATAGGTAAAAGGAATAACATTACAGCCCGAATCATAACGGACTGAAATTATTGAACCAGCACAGGGGCTTGGACTAGAAAGAGGGGGAGAGGGGGAGAGGGGGGATGTTTTTGCATGAATGTCGTTGGCGACCCTGTGCGACATGTTACTACTTTTACATCGGTAAAAGGAATAACATTACAGCCCGAATCATAACGGACTGAAATTATTGAACCAGCACAGGGGCTTGTTGTACCATGTTAATATGATCAGTCTAGCATCTGTACCACCCTAGGGTCGAGTGTTTATTGTCCCGTGTATCTCCGCAAGAAAACAACAAACAAAATGGCGGCTCCAGGATGGTGTGGGGATGCCCTTTCCATATCACGGCGTCGACCGTAGCGCCATCTGCACACATTGACGCAAGGGAGACAACTCGTGTGGCCTAAGGATATGGAAATAGCCGTGTTGGAGCTAGGGGAGCCACAAATGGTCCAATGGGATCGAGTGAGGTATCAAAGTAAAGCTTGTGTGAAGGGGCATCTAATGGGCTGGGTGTGGGGTTGAACTATCGGCCTTCTGCGCATGCGCGGTGGCCGAAGGGTATGGACATAGCCGTGTTGGAGCTAGGGGCGTTACTACTGGTCCAATGGGGTCGAGTGAGGTATCAATGTGAAGCTTAGGTGAAGGGGCATCTGATGGGGTGGGTGTGGGGTTGAACTAGTGGCATTCTGCGCATGCGCGGTGGCCCAAGTGTATGGACATAGACATTTTGGAGCTAGGTGAGTTACTACTGGTCCGATGGGGTCGAGTGAGGTATCAAAGTGAAGCCTAGGTGAAGGGGCATCTGACTGGACTAGCGGGTTTGAACTAGCGGCATTCTGCGCATGCGCGGTGGCCCAAGGGCATGGAAATAGCCGTGTTGTGAGCTAGGTGAGTTACTATTGGTCCGATGAGGTCGAGTGAGGTATCAAAGTGAAGCCTAGGTGAAGGGGCATCTGACTGGACTAGCGGGTTTGAACTAGCGGCATTCTGCGCATGCGCGGTGGCCCAAGGGTATGAACATAGACGTTTTGGCATCTAGGGAAGCCACTAAGGGTCCGATGGGGTCGAGTCAGGTATCAAAGTGAAGCATTCGTGAAGGGGCATCTGATAGGCTGGGTGTGGGGTTGAAATATCGGCATTCTGTGCATGCGTGGTGGCCCAAGTGTATGAACATAGCCGTGTTGGAGCTAGGGGAGCCCCTAATGGTCCGATGGGATCGAGTGAGGTATCAAAGGGAAGCATTCGTGAAGGGGCATCTGATGGGTTGGACGTACGGTAGGAATATCATGCGCAGACAGCAATGCGGAGCTCTCGGCCAATCAGAAGCGAGTATTTCAAATCCGTCACAGAGCTCTCAGCCAATCAGAAGCGAGTATTTTGACCCGGTGCATTATGGGACATATCCAAGATGGCGGCACGTATGTTCAAGATGGCGGCACATCCGGTGTCGAAAACTGGCCATTTCTTCGGGATGTGGTCACCTAGTGTCGAAAACTGGACCCTGTATGGGTCCCGCTAGACGTTTTGAAGCTAGGGGCGCCACTAATGGTCCAATGAACAAGTGTGTGACGTCACTTCCGGTTGGGGTGAATGGGGCGTGACCTCTGGCCATGTCTAGACTTGTCTGTGTCTGTCATGTACTGGGGGTTTTTTTCTCCACAATGGCGTTCACGTGGTGTGGTGGGTCTGCGCAAGTGTGTGACGTCACTTCCGGTTTTCACTAAAACGATCTCCAACTTTTCCGGCCCCGGCGGGCCCCGGCCCCCCACCGCAGCGCGCGCGCGGGTTATCCGGAAGTGTGCAAGGGCATTATATCACATCGGGGTATATATTTCATCCAAGTATAGCGGAAAGCGGTTGTCATGAATAACAACAAGTTCAGCAAGGTTTATACAGTTTATTATCCCCAATGTTACATCATACCCAGGCTGGGGGAGCCGCCCTGGTTATGTTTAGTATGTTCACAGCAAAACAAATTGAAATATCAAACACCATGTTTTATTATTTAGCGCACCGTCACATTATGTACAAGTGTTTACTGAGCTCAAGTCAACGATCAGCATGTAGACATAGAGACTATGTGCGGCATCTTATGGTATTCATCAGTGTGCGGGTGACGCATTCAACCGATGGCGGTGGTCGGTCAGCTTGGTAAGGAAGAACGTGGCATTGGTGACCTTCTCTACTACCCATTGTATGTTGGGGCGTTGACGATGCGCCCATCTCAAGGGTTCCACGGTGTCCAGTATCTCCAGCATCGTCTCTAGTGACCTCCGGTTAATGATGGTGAGCGGTTGGTCAAACACATGGCTGTTATTACTGGCATAATAATACCGTAACTGGTCCGTCTTTTTGTGACGTAAGATGTACCCGAAAGCAACATTCAATTTGAAGGCCGTAGTTTGATCTTTGAAGATGGCTTCCACGTAGCTGCGTAGACGGGTGAGGTGGGTCATTGGGAAATTGTAGATATCTGGAATGGGGCGATCACGGTGGAAAATGTGCCGTATCATGGGCCATTGGCGCCGATCGATGTCATTCACTGGATGGGCGTCCTGTAACAGATCGCTGGGAATATCCACTGCATCTTCCAGAAAATGTCCGATGTCGTCAGGCGTATGACTGGCAACAGCAATGCTAGGGACTGGCTGGATATCTAGGCTCTTCTGAACTGTGGATATAGGCGGGCTCTCCGTGATCGCATCACCAATGGCGTTCGTCTCCCCGGGCTTATCTTCACTGGGTTTGACCTTCCGCGGCTCCTCTTCAGTAGGAAGTTGTCGCTCATGCCATGGTACCGGGGCATGAATCAACCGCTGATGCCGTCTTAACTGACTGCGTCGTTTGAAGAGTTGACCACATTCATTACATTGTTCCTTCGCGCCCTCGTGGAGTGAGCGTTCGTGGCGCAGAAAATGATCCTCCCGATTAAATGACTGTGCGCAGGTTATACAAGTATATAGTGTACCGTTGTGGATGGAGGAATCGTGTCGTCGCAAATCTTCTGGGCGAGTAAACTGCTTCTGGCAAGCTGTGCAAGTGAATATCTTGATGGTTGACAGAGAGTCTGATGAAACGGCAAGGCCGCTCCCCTTTTATAGCACGCTAGCTGGTGATCTATTTTTAGCACACTCTACCCCAAGTCGAGGATCGAGACTGGTGTACTGGTGTACGGCTGAGCCGCATTGCGCAGACGCGAAGTACCCGGATGATAGACACGGACGTCACCGATCCGAAAAGACACGGACTTTACCGAAAATACACGCACTTTAACGAAAAGACACGGACGTACCCGAAAAGACACGAAGGTGAACGCCATTGTGGAAAAACCCCACAGACAGGTCAGAACATGCATTTCTATGATGTTCACGCATAATAAAAGGATTGACCTGTAATCTGTGTTGTTGTTGTTGCTGTCTTTTTTTTTTTTGGACTAACCCATCAGAATAGTACGTATCACGGACTACACCCGTAGAGCTACATCTGATGAACCTGAAAAAGATGGGCAGTTCCATTTGGACCAATCAGCGGTCGAGAAAAAGAGCCAATCAGCGGTCGAGAAAAAGAACCAATCAGCGGCCGAACAATCAGCCAATCGAATTGGGGTACTCACGGTGTGCTTTCGCTGACGTCCGCGCCTACATCTGGGTTCTTGTACGCCCGGGTAATGTTTTCTGGACATGGATGGGTTACCTTTGGCTCCATTCTAAGCCACTGATTGGCTAATACGGTGTTCAAAGCCAGTTTCATGCATTATGCTCATAGAACTTATAGTCAAAATCTATACGTGTTGGACGAGTCTCTTCACTCACCGTATACACGTACCTCAATGAAATACCCGCTCCAAACCTAGACCAAAAACACGTACTTGGTCTGTAGGCTGATTTCATTGGCTCTCTATTTTTACTATAGTGCTCTTGCATTCTAACCTTGATGGGTTACCTAGAACTTATAGTCATCAACATAATCTATACGTGTTGGACGAGTCTTTTCACTCACCGTATACACGTACCTCAATGAAATGCCTGCTCCAAACCTAGACCAAAAACACGTACTTGGTCTGTAGGCTGATTTCATTGGCTCTCTATTTTTTACTATAGTGCTCTTGCATTCTAAACTTGATGGGTTACATTTTGGCCCCATCCTACACCACTGATTTCAGTTTGACTCAATCTCCACATTGGGCATTGATGCATTAGGAATAAAACACACAAGACAGGGGTTTTTGGTGAGATCTCATTTTTTTTTTTATTCAGTGAACAACAACAACGTGAGAACAACCACGTGAAAACTGAAGCCCAGAACAAGGGGCTTGTAATTAATTGAAGCCCAGAACAAGGGGCTTGTAAACTGAAGCCCAGAACAGGGGGCTTGTAAACTTAAGCCCAGAACAGCGGGCGTATGTACATTGAAAGAATTCAAGCCCAGAACGGGATTTGTACATTGAAATGATGGGCGGCCCAGTCATAGACGAGTACATCTCGGTCCTCGGCCTTGGGGTACTCGTCAAACATCTGTACGATGGTAGATAAGGGTCTTCCCCGGCATCGATGGTACAGGTAAAACAAGCAATATTGTCCGCACACGCCACTGGTCAGGCTTTGCAACGTTTGACTGTTCCAACACCACGTCTCTGTGCCCTGATCCATGAAGTCTGTTAAATCGGGATGGAGGGGTGGCAGACCGTACGGGTCAAAGTATTCCCCCTGCTGTTCTGTCAAGTACACGGCCACCCAGTGTTCACCGGGTCGCTCCATCGGGTCCGTGTTGAGAACGTAAGCAGCAGGATACACACGGTCTAATGGGAACACATCTCGGGCGAACATCCCTTGAAACATCATACGTGTCTCTGGGTCATTCTCCAGCACGGTGGTTATCTGCTCTGTATCCATGTTAGGTGGAGAAGTCACACAGCACGTTGCGCGCCTTGTCCAGTTGAATGATGTTGTCAAACTCGGCGTAGCAGATCACATTGACGGTGCTCCGGAGGGCTCGTTGAAAGTGGATTTCCAACCGTAAATTGCCTTGTTTGGCCAGGGCCAGCTGATGGTCGTTCTCTAAGGTGGGGGTCAGATCGAAACAGAACAACGTGTATCCGTTCGCGTAGTCCTCCCGACTGATCATATTCCCTTCGTCCTGGTTGATTTGACCGGTGGCTGTGAACAAGCTCTGATAGGCTCGAATGAAATTCCTCCGCCCAAAGTTCGGTGTTAAGGCCGTGGCTGGCACCTGTTGTCCATCCACATGCAGGGCCACAAAATTGATGCCGAAATGTTGAAAGTCAAACGGATTCTTTGGGTAGGCTCCGCTGAAACTGGTATTTTCCACACAGGCCAGGATCAATCGCTTGGGTAGTTCCCCCAGGAACAGGTTTTCTTTGTTGGCGCCCATATTTGCAGCAGGCACAGAGAACACTTTGGTTTGTACACGTCGGATAGGGTACTGGGCTGGTTTTGTTTCCAAGGCCTTCATGTGTCCCAATTGAACGGCTGGATTCGGTTTCACTTTTCGGACATACAGGACTGCGTCTTGGATGACAATCTTATAGTCCGCTGCATGCCCCTCTGCGTTAGTGGCCATCAAGGCGAAGGTCGGAGGCGCCCGTATCAGTCGGATTTTGATGGGGATCTTGTTCAAGAGGTACCGGTCTTACATGAACATGTCTGCATGCAGTCGACCCATCATATCCACCGAGGCACTGTTCGCAGTGAAAGCCTTCCGTTTGTTATATCCCCCATTGTCCGCCGTGTCCATGTGCTCGGGCGTGTCCTTGTAGAATAAAGCGGTTGTCAGCTGAGATTTTTAGCCTCTCGGCCATACGACAACAGTGTCTCGATGTAGGCTCGATAGGGGTACGTGTTGGTGGAGTCACTGATGAGTTTGTCGCTGAGAAAAATATCCACCTGCTGAAACATCGAGTGCAGCCAGAGATCCGTCGGGCCCACCGTTGCTTGGTCAGCGATTCTGGTGCCAGCTCCATTGACCACCTTGGCTTTCACATACAAGTAGGTATGGGCTAAATCCACATAGGCCGTATCCGCATTACTGATGGTGAACTCGATGGGCCCGGTTCCGTTGATGCTGGAGAGCGGGAGATGCTCCACCCATAATCCTTGTTCGACACTGGTCTGTGTGGGCGGCACGGTCCACAAATCAAATTCACTGTTGGTGGAGGGGCAGGACTCGGCGTGGATTAAGGACATGTTTTAAGAAAAGATATCCTTTGTCTTCTTCGATGTGCGTCGTCGCTGGGTCGGTCGTTGACTGGTGCGTGGTCTCGGTGGGGCAGCTCTTTTATTCCCAACGGTGCGTTGTGCTTTGGCCACCAAGACGCCTCCCGCTTCTTTGGCCCGCCGTTTCAAGGATTCTTTGGGTGCCGTACCCCCAAGACATCACCGGCCACTTGCAGTCCACTGCGTACCGCTTGTTTGCCGATTGCTTTCACCCCACGCGTCACCAAGGGCAGGAACGTTTTCACAATGCTGCCGAGCATGTTCCCCAGTCCATGTCCTCGTTGCATGCGTGCACCGCTAAAGACCGGAAAGCCACCCCCGGCCTGTTGGGCATAATAGTCGGCATAGCTGCGTGCATCGTACTCGTAAGGTACTTTCATTATGCAAAGTGGGGAGCACGTGCTTGTCGAAAATGAAGTGTCAGCACCACTTTTCCTCGTTCGAATGCCACCGGTCGTCCCGTGTCATCTCTTATATCCACAGTGATCGTGTTGATGTCAGTTTGTCGTACGGGCAAGTAGAGCATGTGGGTGAAACTGTGGGTGACTTGACCTCCATACGTCTTTTTAATGGGGACCACCCGTAACAGAGGTGTGTTGATATCGCCCACGATGTGGTTGTCCACCACGTCCGAGCAGACGTAGAGTCCGTACATACCCGACTTCATATCCATCGGCATCTCGCCATGGTGTTCGGTGGGACCAGCGAACGTCTTTAGATCGAAACCCAACATTTGCTGTAGGATAGCAATCAGTACGACACTCGCCTTGCCGGAGACGATAAGCTGTGCCTTGTCGTTGTGTGCGTTGTAATCGAAGTCCACGTGATTCTTGAAGGGATAGGCTTTGATGGGCCTTGAAGTATTCGTCACCCCCCGTAGCGCCTTATAATGCAGCAGTCTTGACAGCCCACCCATGAACTCTTTGGGGGTATCGTATTGGCCTTCGGGCAGGGTGAGTCGGGTGTTTTTGCCTTCGTAGGTCACCTCGTACCACACTTCATTGGCTCGCACGTTGTACCATGAGTAAGGGTATTGGATATCCACGAGGCCACATTCCCACCGGCCAGGTAAATGTAACGGTTGCGGTAACTGGGTGACTTACTTGGCCACGGTGTTGTCAGGAAACACATCCAGCGAACTGTTACTGGGTAGGGTGAGGTAAAACATGGCGACTGAGCTGTCCTGCTGCTGCTGTTGGTTTTAATAGGTGTTCCAGGCCTTGGCGGTTGTGTCCGGCGTCGTGTTCGTCGCGTTGACTTACTACGTGTCACGGCTCTGGAGATGTGGGGTGTCCTGATCGAGGGTGGTTTTTTAAAGGTTTGAAAAGAAGGTGCCCGTTGTGATGGTGGTGGAGTTTTGGGGGGTGACTCCGGTTCCCAGTCGGCTTCCCAAGAAGGTTGTGGTGAGAGTCGTGGTGCACGAGTCGGTGATTGCATAAAGGCCCAGCGGTGGGGGTTCCCCACCAATTCCTGTGGTACATGCATGTCTTTCAAGCCTTGAGCGAAGACCTCCCATCCTCGAAGATCGGTGTGCGATCTGCGTTGACGCATCAGATCATTCACTAAATCCGTCATGTGGGTCCCGGGGACCACCTGATTCTGTACCAGGAGTTTATCATTCCAAGTCATGTTAGGATTCTGTTTCATCCGTTGTAATACCAGGCCAGCTTGTTTCTTGAACGAGGCACGTACACTCTTCAGCACTTCGTCTTCCACCCACTGTGGGGCTGTGGGTGGTACCCCACCCGGCTGTTGGAACGGTGCTGAGGTCGGCGGTCTGTCACCTGGTGGTGGTGGTGGTGGTGGTGGTGGTGCTGTTGCTGGGGTAGACAGGGTTTTGTATTGGTCCATGAACGTCATGTACCGTTGAAGCGTCTCATTGTACCGTTGTACTTTCTCACTGTCGCTTAACCCCGGTCTCTGCAAGATCTGTTGCATCTCTCCATCGAGGCTGTTTATGGTCTTCACCGTAGGTGGGACAGGGTAGGGTGATTGGAGGTTTTGCAGGAACCGTGGTTCGACGAGGACCATTTTTTTCGTGTGGTTCATTGCCGGCCGAAGAGTCCACCCAATACTGGACCCAACACGGAAGCGGCCAACGGTGCTAAGATGGCCCCGAGAAAGCCGCCTTTCTGTAACACCTTTTCTTTTGTGTTTGAGGGACCCGCTTGTGGACTAGGGTTCGGAGACCTGTCTTATGCTTGGCCAACTTGGTCTTCTGAGCCGGAGTCAGTGGTACGTTGCCTTTTAACAGGTTGTACCCGATCTCGCACAGACAGCGTACAAGGTCAGGGTCCGCACCGCGTACAATGGTACGGACTAACTCGGGTGGGGCCGTCTTCAATACACGGAGCGTGGGAGCGTGCTTCCGTACTCGCGCAGACATCCTGTACAACTAATGCCAGAACCCACAACGCTGCTCTTTTTATCTACCTCAGAGACAAAGTCAACCCTGCTGTGGTATTCATTTCTTTTTATTATTCTCCATCATCAAACACACAGACCCCAGCTGGGGGAGCCACTGTGGATGTGTTTACATTATTTTTGCATGTACACGTGGTGGGCCTCTCCGGGAAAGATGCCGGTCCGTAGTCGAAGGTGGTCGGGGGTGGCTTGCTTGAGGTCGAAGAGCATATACCCGTGCTGAGGGGTTGTGGCATCTTTAAAGGCTTCCAGCGCAAACGGTGTGCGGCCGGGATATATCTGTCTCGCCAGGTGCAGCAGTTGAGTGGTATCTCTCGGGTTTTTGAAGACCACCAGGTAGTGAGCATTTAAGCTGATATTCCGATGTTCTTTGTTTTTACTGAACAGATTCTGCACAATGTAGATGATGCTGAGCCGTCGATGATGGCTGCCTTTGGTAAAGAGTTGGGTGACCCGTGCATCCGTCTCCGCCATGAGATCATCCAGAATG
>JAVTVY010051029.1:0-25043 GCA_036873755.1 Hanleya hanleyi
AAACGTAAACTAGTTATACAGACGTCCAGGTCTCCAAGTATGGACAAACTTGGCATTGGTTAAGAAGTCAGGGGTTTCTCAGGAAGGAGAAAGGAAGCACAAAATAAGGATACAACAGGTCAGTTATATATATCAATAATTAATTACGGTTAGGGATATGACTCTAGCTTATTGAGTGACTTGAAAGGGGTGGTTAACATGTATTAGTGTTTTACTATTGTACTAAAGGAATTTGAGCATATATTGGTGTCAGATAAAAGAAACCTCAAGAAAACGTATTATGTGTCTTTTTGTTAATTTATTTAATCTGGAAGAAAAGTATACACACGGCATGGCAGATATCGTTTAAGCCACATCTCCACTCCCAAAGCGCTCGATTTCTGGATACCTCTTTGCAAAGCCAAGCGAGTTAATTTGTGATGCGGAGCCTTCCGACCTCCCGTATATAGTCCATTTGGGGGCTATACAGGGAAAACGTACACCTTGACAATGGCATTTTTTTGGGGTCGGTCCTATCACCCTATAGAACCACCAGCAAAACGCAGAAATGGTTCTGTTGTGTCTTTTGTTGATTTTTATTCCATTTTGAGATGTCTGGGTACTTTTGTTAGGAAATTCGGCTTATTTTTAAACATTCGACAAATGACCATGTTGTAGCTCCATAAGAGCAGAGAAATGAACGTCCTCTACTCACTCTAAGGGAGATTTATACCCGAAAATCTGATTAATCGATTTTTTTCTCCCCTTGTCAGTCTTTTGGCGATTTCTTCCCAATGACTTGAAAGTATGGTCATGAAAATTCACCAAATTGTCAATCTACATATGAGGAAGATATTAAAAGGACAAAAAATTTAGTCAATGGGACTGTCAATCTGGTTTAAACAAATTCAAGCTGGGCCCAGTATCCTACAGTAAAAATATTAACCAAATCAATCTCAATATTAATTTTTGATTTCGTATTTCTCGGGTGCATTGGTCTTTAGATTGGGCTAATATCAGTTCGGTTGTATTGTTTGACACTTTTAGATCAATTTGAGGCTGTATTGTTTGGGGTTCTTAAACTGAATTGGGGTAAGCAAGATTTACAGTTCCATTGACTAAAATTACGCGTTTAAATAAATGAAAATATGAAGAAAATTCTTTTCCATTTTTCTTCTTTCAATATTATATCTTCTTCTTGTATGGACTGACAAATTGGGCTTGGGAAGAAATCTCTACAACACTGACAAGGGATTGGGATTTGATCAATCAGATTTACGGGTATAAATCCTCCAATTCTATTACGCTTGATAGATGACTAGAACGCTCCTCCTTTTAGTTATGATAGTCGGTAGCGACCACTCTCTGCGAAGTTAGAGAGTACAGACTTCGGTCGTGGATCCATTTCTAAAATGGACCAGACATAAATGTGTTATATTTTGTATTTGTAATATTGGGTGTCAGTGGGATATGGGTGATAAAAAAAAATCCAATCACGTAATCATTGGTTGAAATACAGCTACATGTAATTGATTGTATGTGATTGTTAGCTCCTGGTGAGTGCTATGTGATGGGTGTGACTAATCACCACAAATATCATAAAGTGTGACTAAGAACCACATAGGCCTAGTGACCACTGGTGAACACCACTAAACACCACAAATAACATTTTTTGATAAAACACAAGGTTCCGGTAGCACCTAAAGGTACAACAGCCCCTCTGCAGTTTCCGTCACTGTATATTGGTACACAATGAATGGAAAATGCATATGTAAAAGCCTGGAAGATTTGGTTGAATGCAGATGCTTTAGCAGTGGCTTGTTGAAATTCAGTGTGGGTAGTAGTAGGGAAAGAGCAAATTCCTTATAAAAATGAGGCTGAAAGTGAAGCTGATGACGTCACGAATGATCTCACCGATGACGTCACTTCTGATGACATCCGGGTTAAAAGTCACACCCGGGTCAGAGGTCACTTCCGGTCACGTGACGACCCAGAAAGAGTTATCTGTCCCTACATAAGACTGTGACCTCCAATGTTAAATCTAATGGGCAACCCACTCATAGACATTTGCGGTATGGGATGTGGCACCTTGTTTTTTCGGTCTCGAGGTGTTGAACACGATGGGAGGGGTCTCGTGGTTTTGGTCCATTGGTTGCCTTTTGCTGAAAAGTTCAGTCAGGTCTGGAGTGGACATGTTATGTCCATTTCGGTGCAGTGGACAATGTCCTGTTTAATGTTGGTCCCAATGAGGAACCCATTCATGGATCGAGCTGAACACGATGGGAGGGGCCTCGAGGCCATGGGTTGACTTTCGCTGAAAAGTTATCGTGCGCATTCGTAGTGAATAAGCAGGCCTGAGGTGGACGTTTTGGACCAATATTGGTTCGATTGGGTAGTGCGCGATGTCATATTGAAGCATTCGTGGGGACCATCAGGCTGTGTGGGTGTAAGGCTATGGCGCGCATGCCCAGGGAGGGAATTGTGGGAAAAGGGCCCAAGAATGGACGTTTTGGGGTCGAGGTACATGTATGCCAATAGGGGTCTGAATGGGTCGTGTGGAGTATCCATGTGAAGCACTCTTCGAGGCCGATCAAGTCATGGGTGGGTACATCTCCCTGGAAAAGGTCCGTAAAACGGACTTTACACCTGGTGAGTCATAGAAATGGAAATGTTGTTGTTGTTGTTGAGATAGTGAAGTGAAGCGAAGGGCCCTCAATACCACAGACAAATTCCACTTTGAAAAAATGTGTTGCTCTTCGCTCTGTTGGAGATGAATAGCTCTTATGAGGTGAGATAAGTCTTTATCTTTGCCCAAATTGATCCCTGTAGATAAGAGGATCACACGAGATAAGGCTGATCTATATCCCTCAATAGTAGATGGTCTTAACTTGGGAACAGTGGATAGGTAGGATAAAATATCAGCCACTATGGAAACAGAGGCACGGGCCGGAACTGCCCCATGATCCCTGCAGTTTGTAAAGACTCTCCATTTAGATTGATAGATTCTGCTGGTTGACTTCCGATTAGCCTGGAGGTTGGTTGCTGCCGTTGCTGAGTCGAGAAACCTCTCCACTGTAAGGATTGTTCCATAACTTGCAAACGTGTAAGTGCAACTGTTCGATGTTCTGGCGATATACCACTGTGCCCGGTTGTCGCAGAAGTTGAGGCCACTCTGGCAGATGCCGGGGAGAATCAGCCAGTAAATGAAGGAAACTGGGAAATCATGGATTGTCTGGCCACCATGGAGTCATCATATAAATGATGCACTGGTGCTGGGCTATTTTCTGAAGCAGTTTGGGAACCAGAGGGAAAGGAGGGAATGCATATCCCACTATCCATGACCAGTCCATCGATAATGTGTCCACTGCCAAGGCTTGAGGATCTGGCACAGGAATTACGAAGGACGGTAGCTGGTTGTTGTGACGTGTGGAAAATATGTCGACATGAAGGTGCTCCCAGATGGCACAAATCTGTCTAAACACTTCCAGGTGGAGACACCACTCAGACTAAAGGATCGTGTCTGGCCAGGACAAAGCATCGGCCAGCACGTTTCGACTCCCTGGAATGTGTCTTGCTTTCAGTTCACAGTTCCTGCGGGCTGTCCATCTGAAAATTTTTCAAGTCAAGTCTAACAGAGACGATGACCGGGTTCCGCCTTGATTGTTCAGATAAGCCACCACTGTCGAGTTGTCTGAAGCTATCAGGATGTTGTTGTTGAGAGAACGAGTTTCCCAAGCACTTAACGCCAGGTACATTGCTTTCATCTCCAAAAGATTGATGTGAATCTTCTTTTGGGTTGGACTGCACAGGCCTGACACGGTTAGACCCCCCATGTGGGCTCTCCAACACGATAATGAGGCGTCCGTGAAGATCTGATAATCTGGTTGGATTGGTACCAGAGACACGCCTGACATCACATTCTCCCGAGACTGCCACCGCCGGATAAACTCCAACACATTTTGATTTACGTGGACGAATGGGTCTAATTCTTGCTGGGACAGAAATGGACGGATGTGTAATTGAAGTGGTCGTAAACTGATCCCACCGAACCTGTTTAGCTCCTGTTGAGGATAGTAACCCGAGAAGGGATTGCCAAACGGACAGACGAGGATCTCGTTGTGAGAGGATAGCCGAGGTGCTGGCTTGAATCCTTAAGCAATGATCCTCTGGCGGCACCAGCAGCCCTTGTGCTGTGTCGAACTGATCCCCAATATATCTTCGAATTTGGGGTGGTACAAGTTCCGATTTCTCAAGATGAGGTAAAAACTCCAGCCAATCGAGAAGAAGCTGGATGACAAACCGAGTCTGCAAGACTAGCAATTGACGATCCATGCTCATTATCAGACAGTCATCTATGTATATGTGAAGACGAAGATCTTTTAGATGAAGATATTTTGCTATGGGAGTGGTCAGCCTGGTGAATTGCCATGGCGCTACGGAGATCCCGAATGGGGGGAACTTGGAACCCGAATTTCTTGTTGCCCAGCATGAACCGAAGAAATCTGCGATAATGACGAAAAATGGGCACATGGAGATATGCATCTTTCAGGTCGATCGACACCAACCACTCCCTGACTGACACTGCTGCCCGAACGGCTGACACAGTTTCCATACAGAATCTTGGAGGAGGGTGTAAATAATCCTCGTTTATTATCCTCAAATTTATAATCATTCTCATATCGTCTGAATCTCTCCTCGGAATGAGAAAAATGGGGTCGTGAAATCCCGGCGAGCGGTTGTCTGAGGAAATTGCCCGAACTGCTCGCTTGTTCAGTAACAGTTGAATTGAATCCTGAAGGGTACGTCAATGATCTGCCCTTAAGGGTAACAGGGACGGGATCTGAAGTTAAGTCTGGGGTAGGACAAATTGCAGACGATAACCTTCTCGTAACGTCCGCAATATCCACTGATCGACCCCCATGGATAACCAGTTCCTCCAAAAGGTCGCTAGGTGACTCCCGACAGGCAACTAAAGATCTGGAGCCGTCGGAAAGTCTAGAATCCTTAAAACGTAGTCCGGAAAATGCAAGGTTTGATATCCAATTGTTGATCTAAAACGAGCATGTTTATGGAGTCATCGGGTATGATGAGCCAGACTTCTGTCCCTGCTCCCATGCCCATCCATCATGTCCGCATTACGCCGTTGAGAGAAACTGGAACGATAGTTCCGTCTAGTTGCGATACTTTGACGTCGACCTCTACCTCGAAAAGAGGGATCGAAACTCTGATGGTTTAGGTCAATGCTTGGACTGAAACCTCGGAATGAAGATCTTTCGATTCAACCTCTACCTTGAACGGAAGTACGGGACAAACGTTGGGATAACAGCAGATGTTGTTCAATGTGAACGTTCCTCCTGAACCTCTGGTAAAGCTGATCGGACCATCCCATTAAATAGATTATCAGCTGTAGGCGGTTGGCGATGCAACAAATCTCTAACTGCTAGAGGGACATCTCGTCTTAAACCTCTCAGGTGGGAATCCCGACCTACGTAGCTGAATAGATGCACAGAGCTGAAAAGCGAATACATCCATCATGTTCGCATTACAACGATTCAAAATATCAATCGATCAGAGCCAACTGATGGTGTTTCCGATCCAAGGGAATAGTTGAGTACTGATGCTGTTGAGCTGCCTCCATTAGAGGGTGCAAAATTTCCTTCAAACCAGCCAATAACCAATCAGTATATGAGGTGATATTGACAGATGCACGGGAAACCGTCTTCAGGGACTCCGCTTGTGAGTCAGACCATATAACTTGTGTCGATTTCTTGACATCGGAAAATCAGCGAGAAATACCCGTTCACAGGTACAGCCTCAGTCAACCAGGGGGAATTATGCACCCTGTAGGTTGAATCCAGACGGAGAAACGGTCTCTGTACCAAAAAAGACGACTTCACTTCAGCAAATCTCTTAGTTGAAGAACTTTCCAATCTTAACCAAAAAAGCGAGGACGGAAGAGACCGAGTCCGTAAGACAGGATCTTCTCTCGACAGTGATGCTGCAGTCCAAAAATTCTTAAACTTGGATTCTGCTGAAGGTGGAGGATCCAGCCTCGGAACAAGATTATACAAAGCTTGAATCCGTGACGTGAAATCAAAGTCTGGTTGTCTCTCAGAATCCCAATTTGGAGATAGTGATCTAGACTGGAAATTGGGGGATCTGGATCTCCAGACTCTAGAATTTCTTGATGAATAAAGATCGAATTCAGATGAAAGGAAATCACCAACCACAGTACTTGTACGGAAACGGGATCTGTGTTGAAATGCGGGTTCTCTAAGAATCTGCTGCAATTCACTCGAGCCCTTAATCCCATTTCCAAAATGAGCCTCTTGTGCGCCACATCCTGATTGAATGTGCGTCTCATTACCCGGAGATCGGTACACCCGGAAAGATTGGGGCACCTGGGTCCAACCTGGAAATCGGACACCCGGGGCCTACCGGGAGATGCTCGGGTCCTATCCGGAGAGAACGAGCCGGGCTAACCGGGACCAATCGGTAATCTTGTAATTGCAACACATATAAGGGAAGTGGGAAGAGTTGCCGACATACTGGCAGAGCCACATGACTTCACAGTATAGTCTTCCGGTTAACCTATTCGAAAGCACATACCAAGAATCTCACGATTCGTGATATGTGTTGCATCTCAGGTACGCTTTTATTTTACCTGTTCATGTGGCAACTTGTAAGCCTTCAGCAGTCGGGCGTTTTCTCTCTCGACTCTGCCGTGATCGGCTTCATCAGCTGGGTGGTGAACTCTTGAAACTCGGCAGCCATCTTCTTGTTCATGCTTGAGATGAAGTCCGAAAATTGGGATTTTAAAACAGTGAGAGTTTCGACCACTTTAGACATCTTCTTCCCTTTCCTACGAGTAGGATTGGACACGTAGTCCTGATAAATATCTCATGTCTCCGTCGAGATATTTAGACAAATATCGCAACGTGAACCCTCCAGACAATGGCTCTTCCTGCAACGAATGCATGTGGGATGTGGGTCACGACTTGACATGAGACGTCTGCAATCTTTATTAGCGCAATTACGCTCATTCCTCTTCGCTATAGACATGACAATGTAAGGAAAGTCACACCAAAACCTTTGGCAATTTGTCAAGTAGAAATAACTACGAAAGCGCAGTGAAAAAACACTGAATCTGCACAGAAAGTTAGGCTACAGCATGCGACTGCACGGTTGTATGCAGAAAAGAACTGTGAGGTTTAAGGTGGCGGACCGTGATGCATCATGGGATTGGTGAAGCCTCGTTTTCGATTGGATTTATCAAGATTCTGCATGGAATCTTACACGGTAAGGACTATGGCTTATGGTAATGCAAGGTTACGTATTATGAAATAATTATACTATCATCAAATACGTCTACTTATTCCGAAACTGCATTTACTCTGGAAGATTTATTTAACAATCACAAAAGGTTTCTCAAGAGTTATTTGTCTTCTAACCAATCATAACGAAACACCAAAAGTATACTGGACTACCAAAATGCATAAATCACCATACAAAGCTAGATTCATATAGCTGGTTCTAGTAGCTGCACCACCAAGCTTCTTTCAACCCTGTTGGTGATGGCCCTTCAGGCGGTAAAAGCATTTTGCGAAAGGTATCGCGCCACTGTTTCTAAAAACTCTGGTGTTGAATGTATGTGGATATTGAAAACCTCAAAATGTCTTATGGAAGAACTTGATGCTAAAGGTCACATACCCTAGACATGTATCCACATGAGATTTCTCGACTCTCTATAATACAATCCCTCATCAGGACCTTATTGACCGTCTAAGTTCATTAATAGTATCTGTGTTCAAGAGCGAGTGAGTGAATAGAATTTAACATCGCTTTCAACAATATTTCAGCTATATCACGACAAACCAATCAAGCACCACCCAGCCCAGTTGTGTTCCTGCTACTTCAAAGAAGAAATATTTGAAGCAGCATGGAACCAGACACCTTCCATACACCCTATAAAACACTGAGGACAGCGCACAAAACAGACAGGACGCTTACATGACTGTGTTCAAGAACACTGATAGTAAATATATTAATGTCGGAAGCCATAGAGCCTTCTTTAGCTCTATTACATACAAGAGATATCATTCATGGGATGTTTCTTTGTTTATAGTTACTTGAATTTCTCATTAAAAATATCTATGTGAAATTTGGCAACACAATATATCAACAGCATATAGGTATTCCAATGGATACTAATTGTGCACCCCTGTTGGCTGACCTATATCTATTCTCTTATGAATATGACTATATGCAGGCCCTTTCAAATTACAACACATATAAGGGAAGTGGGAAGAGGTGCCGACATACTGACTGTGTCACATGACTTCACAGAATAGTCTTCTGGTTAACCTATTCTAACGCACATACCAAGAATCTAACGATTCGTGATATGTGTTGTATCTCAGGTACGCTTTTATTGTACCTGTTCATGTGGCAACTTGGATGATATGACCACACGGCCCCTAGCACCGGCATAAGCGGTATTAGATACAAATCTAGAGAGCTATGATGGAAATGCTCTGACAACTCGTATACTGGTAATTGGTGAGCTGTTTCGCTGTGACAACTCGTACATTGGAGATTGGTGAGCTGTATCGTCGTCAGATATAACTGACGGCATTTATCACAAAATACTAGTCTGTAAGGCCCGATGTCGACCCAGCATCAACTTCCCACAAATGCCAACATATATCAAAGACCAAAAGGTCTGTACAGGGGGCGGGCCTCGGGGACGAAACGTCCACCAGCAGAATCTCGCCATATATAGGTATATATAAAACCGATCAGTTCAAATCCCTTTCCCTCTCATTCATCAAACGTTATATAGACGATCTTCTCGCTGTGGATAATCGCTAAATAAATGACGCAGTGAAGGATATATATCCACCTTCACTGGATTGGAAGGAGACTTATTACAGATAGCCCTACCGGCATATTATATTTAAACCTATATCTCAATAAAAATAAAGCCAGCCTTCTCTCTCGTCAACTTTATGACAAAAGAGATGATTACAATTTCGACATCGTAAACTATCCCTTTCTGACCTGCATATGGCATATACATATCTGGTCTAGTAGCATTTGCTAGATCCTGTGTTAAATGTGACATTGTTGCAGAAACTTATAAAACAGGGCTATACCACCAAGCGCCTCCACTCGAAGTTTCTCAAATTTGGCAGTATATACCGCATTCTGATAGCAAAATACGAGCATAGCGTGCAAGATCTATGGCATTTAATTCCGCTTAACCCGGGGCTAGGGGCCGTATGAATCCATGTACTTCAAGATCCTCATGGTGCTCATATGAACAGGCGCAATCAAAGCATGACTGAGAAACATTCTCTAGATGACAACTTTATAACGAATATCATTTGGATTAAGAATACTGATCAGCGATACAGATTTGATATTGTTGAACATCACGATGTCTTGCCGGCATCATTGAAAACTGTTGACCACTTCTCTCTTGCAGGAAACTAACCTATGTTTATGTATACTATGATTGTCTTTTTGAATTTGGTGCTAATGCTGTTATATGGAATATGGAATAGGTTTTTTGATTATGGACGCAGATATTCTTTAATGGACGACAGCTGAATTAGGAATGATGAACCAGACGCTTGTAATTTATCCAGCTAAAAGTAGGCCTAATGGTAAAGTATATATTTGTAGAAAGCGCATTTCTCAAGGATTTCAAATGTATATATATGTGTTCACCGTAAATCTGTGAGTTGTGAAGATATTCGAATTAAAAAAAAAATATAAAAAAAATTGACTTTCTTTTTTGAATGGGTATTTTCAAAAAAAGTATTCAATTTATCGTATCTCAAATAATCATTTCCTGTATAAGACCACTTCAACAGAATATCCGTGTCTCCGTTCTGTCAATTTTGGTCTAGGTCTTATACTATTGACATTTAACTTCCGAGTTCAAACTGTGAGTTGCTCGATTTTGTAAAGAAATATTCCATTAAAGGTCAATAGAATGAGAACTAGACCAAAATTGATAAAACTGAGACTCAGGTTTCCTGTTGGATTTGTCTTCTACAGGAAATGATGATGTAAGTTGCGATAAGTTGAATAATTCTTTGAAAATAGTAATTTAAAATGATTTTTGTTAATCAGAATATCTTCACAACCTACAGGTTTACAGTGAACAAATGTACCGGTATATATTTGGAATCCTTAAGAAATGCGCTTTCAACAAATATATACATTACCATACCTATGAGGCATATTTTTTAGCTCTAGAGAGAGTGTAGAAGTGTGTACAGGAGGGCTCAGTATCCTTAACTAAACTGTGAACAAGAACATTTAAGTTGTATTTAGTGCAGTATACATGTCGAGGTAAGTTCCTGTTTCCAACTGAATGACCTCGAGTAACTTAAAATGATTTTCGATATTTCTTTTTAAAAGTTTGAATGTGGCTACAATTGTGGTCTTTCAAATTCTTTTGTCGAGTCAGTAGTTTAGGGACACAATGAGAAGTTTTCAATTAAATGCGACTAGTCTCTACAGGGAGTGTAGCCACAAACACCCTGGCATTTGCGGTTCGGCTGTTTCTTCTATTTGTAGCAAGGGAAAGGCGTCACGTCTTGTTTTAATACTTAACCGACGATAGTCCAAGCAAAGTCTCAGGTCACCAGTCTTCTTCCTAACTACAATAGGCGAGGCATGTGGGGAATGACTTTTCTTAAAGACTTTCCTATCTAATAATTGCTGGGTATGGCGTCATACCACTTGGAACTGATTTCGGGTACCGTATACGCCTACATGGCTGATTCACCAGTCATGCCAGTATGTCATTTTCCGTTTGGATGCAGTGCTGTACTTCTGTGTACCCAAGATCACCATTATCTTATGCAAACGTATCCAAATTCTTTTGCAAGAAGGCTGATAACTGCTTCTTCTGTTCCCCCGGCAGTTCAAAGTCATCCCCATCTTTCATCACTGACCTCCGCTTGCCATTTTGCGCTAGTTGTGGTACAGCATCTTCTGATTCTTCAGACATTAGTTCGTTTGAGTTGGTCACCGTCTCTTCAGTGCCATTTAAACAGCATCCAGCCAATGGACTGTCCCAAGCCTGGTTCGAGGTTTCAACCACAGCTCTTCATCGTTCAGGTTTTCTAATCTGAGCGAAAGTTGGTGTCCTTCAACTGCACAACAGGTCTTCACTACATTTCGTTGAGGTGAGAGGCTCCAGCTATAGCCTCGATTATAACAGCAGCGTTGGCATCTGGTTTCCCTCTGAATCCACAGGTATTCACCACCGACACAGACCATGGAGGGATTTTACACATGTTGTTTCCCTGTTACTTTCGCTATAACTTGAAGCAGACCGGTCTGTCGTTGCTGGTGAACAACTACCTTGAATACCTTACCCCAATCTCCAGGAAGTAGCTCAGACACCGTTTTATTACTGGTCACTGTCAGTAACAGATATCTGGAAATCACATTCATCCCAGGGACGTCATCTTTCCAGTGTTTGCCCAAGGCATCACAGGGTCCTTAACCACAAGGACATCAATCTCCGGGAGTGATTTCTCTTGTGCCCGAATCTCCAATTCTACATAGCCAACATAGTGTATTTCTAGATCATTTGCGGCCGTCAGGTTAACCAGTCTCTGGTAGGGATTATCTTCCTCCCGCGACCTTGCAGAGTTTTCTGAATAATTCTTGTTAAAGTTGTCTCTTAAGAACCTGAATCAAGTAAGCAGGGTACCTTAATATCATCCATATACACTGTTGTGACTACACAATCAACAACTGCCTTGTACATCTCTTCAATGCTAGATGGAGCAGACGAAGTTGATGAGCCTGTAGATTCCTCACCTGCTACACGACTCACTTTAGCAGGGGGTTGCCATTTGACGCTCGCCCTGAATAGTTACGTACTGCTGTCAGGTTAGATCTCTTTGGACAATTTCTCACAACATACCCGGTTTCGTTACATTCAAAGCAGATCCGCCTCCCGCTGATAAGCACCTTGCCTTTTCTCTGTCTGGACATTTCCATTGTCACGAACTGTAGATTGACTACCTTTAGTCTTCAATGTTATGTCTTGAAACGCTCAGGTCTGCTGTTCCAGGAAAGATATCAGACCTGACAAAGCAACAGGATTGCCGTCCCATATACTGGGGGCTCCCACAAGGCTGGTAAGACTGGTGTCCTCTATCACAATTTTCCAACTGGTTGATGGTCTCTTCTGAACTCTTTTCAACCCTTTTTCTTCATCCATGTAAATAAGTCGAGGAAAGTTACAGCTGGGTGTTCTCAAATGGTTCGAAACAATTCCCTACAAAGTTGAGAATCCTTTACAGCATCCACAAAATGGTCATACAAAGTACTATCTCTGTACCGCACATGATTCGCATTTCGACATAATACAAGATCCATCACCTAATTAAACTCGCGAAAAAATGCTCGGAGGCTTTCACCATCTGCTTGTCTTCTCCCACAAAACTGAGCATTTTTCATCAAAGGTCTCCTTTGGGATTTCTAGAATTTTCTCTGGGTAATCTAGCTCTCTCCAGTCTTGACCAGAACCTTATTTCGGAACGTGCTGCTCCCTCCAAATGGCACATTATGTAATCGACTTTCTCCTTTTCTTTTAAATAAATAAAAAATATTCATGCTCCAGAGACACGTTTTCACACTTTCTTCCACAAATTCCACATCAAGCCATTGAAGAATCCTTAAACATACTAAATTGAATCCGTTGAAGAACCCTTAAACATACTAAATTTCCTCTCTCGGAGAACATAGACAAACTTCCCTTGCCCGATGTGGCTCATCACGTAGCTGCTGAACTGTTTGTTGCAGCTGCGCCAAATCATCAGGATTCCCTCCATCAGGAACCGGACTTCCTCCGCAGCCATCACTCATCTCGTGATGAAAATGGTGCCCAATTCTGTAAACGCGTACACTCCAACTTAGCAGACGGGCGCCTGGCCCTGTCCACTTGACTGCAGGCAAAGAGCGCAAGCAAGCATGCACCACAGAGCTACTCCCTAAATTTGCATGTAGCCGATACCTGAGATTTTACACCGGAGTGTTACCTCCCTGGGTTTCGTGCTTAGACAATAAGAAATCTATACTTCTCTACAAGAATAATTATTCTACACATGTACACTGTACCCAGGATAACACCTTACACAAAATATGAGATTATACCATACTGTCATATCATAGAACAATATGATAGAACAGATATGAAAACTTTATTCCAAAAAGGGGATACCTGATGATATCTGATTTATTGCGATGCTTGAGGCTTAAGGCACCGGGATAGGTTGGACTAATTTATTCGACCTGTGTTAATTAACTCGCATCAGAGATAATGGATACTAGGTATGACTCACTGTATCGTGTGATTTCAGAGACAAAAATATTGTCATGTCAGGATTGTGTGGTAAAGAATGCTGTTAATAGATTTGTTCCATAGCAACTGGAAGTCGAGGGTATGATTCATCAGCCTTTAGGGGTTTTGGTCGGTATAAATAGTGACAGTGGGCGAAAATCAGGGGACTCTTGAGCGGGGGACTCGTTAGTGAACTCTTGAGCGGGAACAGCTGAAACGTAAACTAGTTATACAGACTTCCAGGTCTTCAAAAATGGACAAGCAAGGAATTGGATAGAAATGCAAGAGAAAAAGGGAGTTGTTAACGAACAGGTCAGTTTGGTTTATTATATTTGGGCTACAGTTATAACCCTAGATTAAAAGGGGTGACTTATTGTATATGACAAATGTATGTTTTAATATTATGGTATGGTAGTAAAGATGGTAGAATAGTGTTGGTATCAGTAAAAAGAGGAATCATTGACAAACCGTACAAAAGGACTTGTTCACTTATTTAATCTGAAAGTAGAATAACTGCACGGCATGGCAGAGGTCGTTTAAGCCATATCCTCTCTGCCCACAGCGCTCGATTTCTGAATACCTCTTTGCAAAGCCAAGCGAGTTAATTTGTGATGCGGAGCCTTCTGGACTTCCGTATATAGCCCATTTGGGGGCGATACAGGGGCACATCGCGAAACGTCCACATGGTGTTGGAACCTATTCGGGCAGATGGTGGATTGGTTTTGCGATTTTTGCCGTGACCGTGCAATATTTTAGGAATTAGTTCTTTTGAAATAATAGTCATGATACCTCAATTACTGTGTCCAGTGTTTGTTCTGGTCATATTAGCTTTAGCATTCTTTGGGTATACGGTATTGGACTTGACACCAAATACGATGTGGGAGAGAATTGGTAATGTTAAGGGTAGAGTGTTGGAGGGGAAGGTTTGCCTCTCTCAGCCCTGGGTCGTAGATAATTCATGGTACATTGTTTATATGCGTTTGTGTAGCGGCACGTTTTTACGTCCCCTATTCTCAATTGCCGCGTCTCCTGCGACTACAATTAAGGAAAAAGCATTAAATGCGGATCATGCACTTGATCAGGTTATAGAGGCTGACGCACCGCAAATACTCCTTGATGACAATATCACAAATAATGTACTTGAGGAAGCAGAACTTGCAGAGCCCTTAGTAAATAATATAATTGAGGTAGAAAATCTTGGGGAACCAGCAGAAAATCTTGCGGAACCATTAGAAGAACATGAGGAGCCTGAAACGCCCGTACATATTGAGATTGATCAGGAAATCGCCTTGGATATGATCAATGCCACCCTCCCCGAAAAATACTCTGGTAGCGCACATGAAGATGCTCGAATTTGGTTACAAAAATTCGAAATATTTTTGAATTTAAACGAAATCAAGGAACATCAAAAGGTACAATATTTTCAGCTCTTAACTAAAGACGCTGCAGAGGTATGGTGCACACTTTTGCCAGACGATCAGCGCGAGGACTGGCCACGATTACGCCAGGCGTTTGAAAATAAATACTTAAACATAAGACAGATGTTTAATTTGGAGACCGCTTTCTATGCCTTAAAGCAAGGTTCGTCGCAGGCGACTGGGGCTTTTATTGATTCAGTGGTAGCACTGGCCTGCCGATTAGGAAAGACGGATGACGTCACTAAATTGCAGATTATCCGAGGTTTGCGACCTGAAATAGGGTGCCAAGTGATCATGCAGAATCCGGCTGATTTGGAAACTACTATACAGTGTTCAAAATTAGCAGAAATCTGTACTCAAATGGCATCAGCAAGGCATCCACAAATTGCAGGTATAGACGATATCTATGAGGCTAATTTAAAGGTCGAAATAGACCAACTTAAGGAACAGCTAGCCGAAATCAGAACCGAATTACAAACGCGCTGCACAGCTGGCGATCAGTTTAAAGAGTCGGTGCAAAGCAGGTATGTGGACGAATCGCCTCGTTGTGTGCAACCACACCCTACCACTTTTCGATGTGCGACGTGCAGACGAGTGGGCCATTATTCCACTCAATGTTTTAGAAATGTGAATCGGTTGCCAAATTTTACCAGACAATGTCAATTAAGGCCTTATCAAGGTAATCGGCAACCAAACCAGAGTTATAGATATAACCAGGGACCGCGTGAGTGTTATCAGGGGTATAGACAAAATGAGAATGGACAAAACCGGAACCCTCTAGGTAATAGTTATTGTCCAAATCAAAACCAGAATCCGAACAGGGGTGGTCGAACCAATAGAAGTTGGGAACCCCGTCCTTTAAACTGGAGAAGAAAGCCTGCTAGAGTACGGCAGCGCCGCTACTATTACGGATCTAGTGGAGGAAATATGTATTTCTATGACATGAGATGTAAAGACCCAGATATTAAAGTTGGAGATATTGTTTATCTATGGTTACCAGATACCCCTAAACACTTTTCGAAAAAGTTAAATTCGAAATGGGTAGGTCCTTTTAGAGTCGTCACTAAAGTTGGGTTATTGAACTTTAAAATTAGGAATGTTCAATCAAATAAATTGGTCGAGAGTATTGTCCATAGCAACCGATTGAAGAAATGTGTTAATCGCCACGTGGGCCCTACAAAACCTTTGTTGGAATTTGTCCAGATTAAGGATAATGACGTATTTGCTATTTATGAAAATGAGATACCAGAGGATAACTTTGTAATGAAGGGGACTAAGTTAGTCGAACCGTTACCCGTTATCCCTGAAGATACAGAAACTATTGTAGTTAGTGTTGAAAAGCAAAATGGAGACGTAGGAGTGACCCCCACGACCCAAGTTAACGAGACCGAACAGGCTCAAGACATTATTCAACCCGATCAAATAGATGATCTGGGACTTTTTGAGAATGTCAGGCAGCCAGTTCAAAACAAAGAAATGATTGTGGACCGAGGGTATATTGTGAGCAAAGAAATAGCTACATCCATGATACCCAGGCCAACTGATGAAGAATTACTGCAAAATAAAGTTAGGACAATAGAGAATGTTTCTAAAGGGAAGAAAGATGCAAATGGAAAGATCCATTACTATGTGAGATACGTAGATCAGACGAATAAGAGAATTGGGACTTGGATTCCTGAAAATGAATTATCTGTAGAAGATAAAGGAATAATTACAGAGAAGAATGTTCGTATTTTAAGACAAGCTCCAAAAGTTTATGTTTAAAGACTTAGTAGAACAATGACTCACCAGGGATGAATGACTTCTGCTCCTATCCTCGTAGATTAATGTGTATATTAATGAGGGCGGTTGTTATGTTTTAGTGAGGTGGCAATTTACCTACAAACTAACTATCTGAATTGTATTTTCCGTTCAGAAAATTTACAAACTAGGAGAGACAACATTGAACCAATTGAGATTGAATTAATAGTGGAGATAATTAGTTGTGTGATGGATTAGAAGTTCTCAAAGGCAATTGAAAAATAATGATGATTTGGACCATGGATGAAGGTCTATTTGCAATATTTCAGGGTACCCTGCCTGTTCGTGATAAATATGGAAACACGACATGTTTAAATTATGGGATTAATGAGTTATTAAAAGTATGATGAGTGATGAAATATTTAATGCAAAATTTGAATACAAATTAGAGAAACGAATTTGTGAAATGAAGATTGAGCGCAGATTTCTATGTGGCGAGAATTGTGACTCATCAATAGGGTAATATAACGATGGTCTTTCAACTTTCAACAGTGGATATAGTCGGCCTCGTCGAATTAAACGCTCTGGCAGTTACATTATCTGGTATAGACCGTATCAGGTTAATCATCGATCGGGCTCAAATTAAGTATGCTGACACGACTGTTCGGAAGCTATAGGCTATATTTTGTTACACGGTAAGATTGTCCAGTTAGATTTGGGCTCTGCATGAATGGTATGCGGAATGACTTTGTTTAAACGAAACATGTATTAGGGAACGTTACGAAAAGGCTGGAGAATTTAAGGAGAATCGCCTCTTATTAGTCAAGTAGAGTATACTAAGAGAAACCAACATGATTTGATCTCACCCCATGATGGCAGGTGATAGACTGTTGTTTAGTATGTTTCAGTGATTTCCTTACCTGGGGGTGTAATAAAACAAATCCAAAGTTGTAATAATCACGGAATCATTGAAGAGTGTCGGAGATAAAATATAGTTACTACAGGATATACGGCGAAGTTTGATGTGGATAATAAATGATATATTTTATGGAATTGTGCGTATTAAACGCAACCTGGAAAAAGATGTCTTTGGAAGGTGGTTTAGAAGGTATGCACTTAATTATGTGGTATAATGACGTGGACATCTGCGGATAAATGATTTACAGGTTTAAACCCTGACCAATTTATGCCTAGGGTTAATTCGGTGAATTTTGACCGTACACTGACGGGTCGCTTTCCCCCCCAAGCTGATATGATGAAGTTGTAATAATTGCGATGTCGAGTTTGTGAAATATGAATTGAGTAATGAAAATATTTGACAATGAGGTATGACATGTCTGATTAATAGATATATGATTTCGGATAGTATGAGCCGTTCGTAGGATATGAAAAATATTGGATTTTTGATTCATTGAGATAGCGACCCATTGAGAACTGATGTTAGCGATTCAGGACTTTTGCAGTTCGGAATATAATTGAGAATACATACTACTGATATTTCTGAGTCAATTGGGACCTTATATATATGGTTATCGATACAACAGAGAGACTAAAATTATACGGAAATGTGAGTATAACGTATTGTTGTGGGGTTTTTTTCCAGATTGAGACGAGGATACCTGTGTGGTCGGTGTTGTCCTGCGCATTTCAAATTCACAGGCATTTAAATTCCACAAATTAACTACTGGTACGAGTCAGTCTGTGGGATGGCGTTGAGTTCACTGCAGGTCCTCAATGTTATTCCATATGCATATGTCACTCGCCAATTGTTTAATAGTCGGATAAATGCCCAACTAAGTTATTGAATCCCTCTATATAACATAATGAGATCAATGAAATTAATCTCACTACACATGTTTTTCTTTTTCAGGAGACCCTTAGAATAATATTGATTTCTATATCTGTCTCACTCAATATGCGGACTGTCCCCCATAAATCAGCTAAATTACTGTCGGGGATTGAAATTAATCCAAATGCCACTGTTATATGGTGTATTCGATTGTCCCATGCGCTTGCGGTATCAGTTGAATATTTGGAATTGTCGACGTCACAAAATATTAGAGATCAAATACAGCGCGACTCATACAAACGTATGGTGATTGGAGTTTGTGCTTGGTTTGCAAACCATAATAGAAAAAAAATATTTTTGAAGTAGTTTTCTCTTTCGCAGTGCAAAAAGTAATTTGAATGATCCCAAAGTTTGAGACCTCTTCAGCACAGGAGGATGTGTGTATCGAAAGTCGGTGAAGAGCGAATGGCTGATCCAGGGCCCGGAATAGCTATTTCTCACTTCACTGGACACGATCCTATATATCAATGGAAGCCAATGAGTCCTGCAAATATACTGTTTTAACAAATTGGCAAGTTGCCCATACATCTATGTATGCCGAGACAGTCATTTTCGTCTCCTTCTAACGTCACGTCACTTGATAATAATGTTTTGAATTACATGTATGAAGTACCTTATAGCTTTTGAAAGTGTCCATTACTGGAACTAAGATGCCTTTCGTTGACAGGCACTGAAAATTTAATGATTATCTTCTTCATACGTGGTGATTACCAATTTATAAATGTTTGGAATTTTAGTGACGGTGTTGTACAAATATTTTCACAGGCCTTAAACTTGATGCATTTTCTCTTTTATGGAAAGAATGTCCCGAGTTCGGTCCAGTGTCCCTCGAAGGGAGACGTACATAATTTTATTACGTCACTAGACTTTTCTTCGCTTCTAATCAGCGAAATAAATTTCTTTTTGATTGTTTTGCCTTTCTGGGTAAATCACATGTCTATCTCATGTAACAATAATATGGTATATTGCTATATAGTGATTGGTATTCGATGTTATAAATTTAACAATAAGACGATCAGATGATTATGATATTTTATTCCCAGCTATAGAAGACAATACAGAGATGTAGTTGTCGAAAAAAAAACAAAAAAACAAAACAAATAATAATAACTTACCTGTTTGAACTCCATCGTTGTTTGAAAATTCCAGTATGCTATAATGTCCAGGGAATTTGTCATTCTCACTGTTCAATAATCCTTAAGTCTTGTAGACAAAATATTGTTCTGGTGTATTCATGCTTAATTTTATATTACGTGAGATGTCGATACGAATGGAAACCATGAATCTTGTCCACTACACGCTTAAAACTAAGTGTCGAAACCTACTCGTAAAGTGTTGCAATAACCCTTTAAGTGTGTCCACAGGGACAGCACTTTAAAGAGCAGTCCCTGTGGACACACTTAAAGTGTTATTTCAACACTTTACAACACTTTAGTTTTAAGCGTGTATTTAACGAATTATCACATGGAAAAGGGCTATGTACAATTTTTCCCATATACTCCAAATTACACTTCGGTGTGTATCACATTTGGTACATTTTCCCTGAAAAAAAAACTCTTCCATCTTATGGTCAGCCACTCGTGAATTATTTCGTTTTCGAATATACAATTGTAGATCTTCTCTTCCATGATATGTCTATGACACAGATAATTCAAGTTGTAATATTTTCAATTACGTGTAGAATATTTACTGTGTTATTCCTCTTCCATTTCCATGGACTAGGGTCGTTCTACGAATGTCAGTTTGGTACACTAAGTATGTGGAGTCCATTTCGATGGTTATTTCCTCACTTTCGATCGTTCATTTCTCTTATCACTTGAAGGTATATGATGATACCATGATTTGGGCGAGTCATCGGCTTCATCAAGTGTCGTCAGCCGTCGTCCATTGAATAATTTCTGCGTTCACGTAATTGCATTGACGCGGAATTAATAGGAGGAATAAAAGTATACACATGCAGTCTAGATTTGTGTTCAGCAAGAGAGAAGCGGTCAACAATTTTCAATGATGCCTGTACAACATCGTGATATTTTAAAGATGTCCGGTCTCTGTCACCAAGTTATGTGCAGTAAAGTAATTTATCTTTTGGTATGCATCGAATCCAAATGCCTATATAGAGGTATGTGAAAATTGTATAGTATAATTTGAGACAGTAGATTTGCAACTCAGTTTTTGGAATCCAGTTATGCACGCCATGCTACCAGAAGTCTGAAATTTGAGGAACCGTGGTTCCACGATTGAAATCGGATCTTTGTCCCGTCTCCTTCGTATTCTAAAATTTATCTCAAAAGGAATGAAAATTCTCTAAAATCACAACAACTAAATTATTCAAAATCATGAACCTGAAAATAATTCATTCATATATATATTTGTACGTGAATAAATATTTATCCTATTTGGTCATTTGGTACTGGTATATCCGAGGTTTGTTGTGTTTTGTCTGTTTTCGGCACAGTCGATTTTCGGTGCAAAGGGTATTTTATAAATATTGCGCTTTTACTCCTTTGGACCCTCAATAAGAATTGGCGATGTCTGATGGCACAAACGTCGGGAAAATAAATGTAATTCTTTACGTTTGTGACAAAGATTCAAGCCAGTCGCTGTCACCCAGCGATCGGGTATAAAATTTGAGTGTTTACATTGTAATCTAGACATATGGTAAATAGTAAATCCATCAGTCTTCTTCAACCATCTTCAGATTGGAACTTATTATATTGATCAGTTTAGGGGTCAACCCATACCTTACCATACATGCGTTTTTAACGAATGTTTCATCATTCTGGCAGTAAGCTGAATCTTTTTGACGAAAACATATACGTATAATGCCGCTTCAAATCCTGACATAGATAGAATTCTGTAATATGCAAAATATTTTCTGAAATTTAACTTTTATCCAAAAAGTGACTGCATGAATTTAGGCAAAAGTATTTTATTTCGGTTTTCTCACATGGACTACTTGCGCCTACTGACCAGGCTATCCCTTCCCGAGTTTCATTATTGGCAAAATTAATTTTGTAGAATTTATTGCTAAAAACAAAAGAATCAGGCCTTCTGCCGACCTATGAGATTTTAAATTAGCGAAATTTCTGAAAGTACGATCATGAAATGATGTATGATGTGATGCATTTTTCATGTTATTGGTTATCTAATTGGCACTTCTGTGTATAATGATACCGATTTTCATTAATAACGTGTTACATAACACGCCCCCCACAGAACTGTATCCCAACAGCACGTTCGTCTTTGCTGAACAATTTCAGCGTACTCTAAACATTGTTGGACTGTAACTGTTTTGATATGTGTCTTTCTCATTGAACCATAGCAAATATTCATGCTTCGATCTACTGATGATGCGTTGCTGTGGGCGTATGGTCCCTGTATTCCATTCGTCGTACAGCCAGCCATTTCTGTCTGGCGGCTTAGCGATGTATAATATGGGATGACTATGTCTCATTCATCCTTGTTTTAACAAACATGTCCCGAGGCTCAAATTAATATCTTTTACATTAGCCAGCCAGTTATATAAAGATAACATATGCAGTGGCCAACCCACCTGTGCTTTCTCTAATTTAGTTACACGAGAGTGCCTGACGCGTGTTAATGCTCACACGCTTGAAAAAGTTTTATCTTTCCTTCAGGACATTGTGTCTCTATCACTTTAATCATGTACGCGGCCAAGTGCGCGGTGTATTGTCAACAAGCAGAGTAGTATACATGGCGTAGATTAGGTTTACACTGACCTTTCTCTGGTTTTCGCATATATTGTATAATATCTTGTACTATTGATTCTCTCTGTATGTCAATGTCGTAACAGGCCAAACCAAACCATATTGTTGGTTCCGGTATTTTCTCCTTCTTTTCAATGTACTCGTTGTGCTCACGTACGGTTTTTTTTTCCACAACGATTTTTAAGCACTGTAGTCGGCTTATACCCCTTCCATCGTGTTCCAGTCTACGCATCGACTCCACGAGGGATTGGCCGATCTCCATACCTGAGATCTTCCGGGATGAGCACTTTCTACACGAGTAAGTGGCTCCACCACGGGCGATCTTCATACGCTAAGATCGTTCTTCAAGTACAAGGATGGACCACTCTCCACCTGCTGCGCCACATCCGGAGGGCTATCTTATAATGTATGGTGATTGGGTACATACCAAAGACAGATCTCTTCAGCAACAGTTTAATGTACCCTCTGATCACCTGACCTCCACCCGTAGTTCTACAATTTGAAGGGTCTCAAATTCGTTATTGAGGGGGTATGTCATATCATAGAACAATATGATAGAACAGATATGAAAACTTTATTCCAAAAAGGGGATACCTGATGATATCTGATTTATTGCGATGCTTGAGGCTTAAGGCACCGGGATAGGTTGGACTAATTTATTCGACCTGTGTTAATTAACTCGCATCAGAGATAATGGATACTAGGTATGACTCACTGTATCGTGTGATTTCAGAGACAAAAATGTTGTCATGTCAGGATTGTGTGGTAAAGAATGCTGTTAATAGATTTGTTCCATAGCAACTGGAAGTCGAGGGTATGATTCATCAGCCTTTAGGGGTTTTGGTCGGTATAAATAGTGACAGTGGGCGAAAATCAAGGGACTCTTGAGCGGGGGACTCGTTAGTGAACTCTTGAGCGGGAACAGCTGAAACGTAAACTAGTTATACAGACTTCCAGGTCTTCAAAAATGGACAAGCAAGGAATTGGATAGAAATGCAAGAGAAAAAGGGAGTTGTTAACGAACAGGTCAGTTTGGTTTATTATATTTGGGCTACAGTTATAACCCTAGATTAAAAGGGGTGACTTATTGTATATGACAAATGTATGTTTTAATATTATGGTATGGTAGTAAAGATGGTAGAATAGTGTTGGTATCAGTAAAAAGAGGAATCATTGACAAACCGTACAAAAGGACTTGTTCACTTATTTAATCTGAAAGTAGAATAACTGCACGGCATGGCAGAGGTCGTTTAAGCCATATCCTCTCTGCCCACAGCGCTCGATTTCTGAATACCTCTTTGCAAAGCCAAGCGAGTTAATTTGTGATGCGGAGCCTTCTGGACTTCCGTATATAGCCCATTTGGGGGCGATACAGGGGCACATCGCGAAACGTCCACATGGTGTTACGGAACCTATTCGGGCAGATGGTGGATTGGTTTTGCGATTTTGCCGTGATCGTGCAATATTTTAGGAGTAGTTCTTTTGAAATAGTCACTTGATACCTCAATTACTGTGTCCAGTGTTTGTTCTGGTCATATTGGCTTTAGCATTCTTTGGGTATACGGTATTGGACTTGACACCAAATACGATGTGGGGAGAGAGAATTGGTAATGTTTAAGGGTAGAGTGTTGGAGGGGAAGGTTTACTCTCAGCCCTGGGTCGTAGATAATTCATGGTACATTGTTTATATGCGTTTGTGTAGCGGCACGTTTTTACGTCCCCTATTCTCAATTGCCGCGTCTCCTGCGACTACAATTAAGGAAAAAGCATTAAATGCGGATCATGCACTTGATCAGGTTATAGAGGCTGACGCACCGCAAATACTCCTTGATGACAATATCACAAATAATGTACTTGAGGAAGCAGAACTTGCAGAGCCCTTAGTAAATAATATAATTGAGGTAGAAAATCTTGGGGAACCAGCAGAAAATCTTGCGGAACCATTAGAAGAACATGAGGAGCCTGAAACGCCCGTACATATTGAGATTGATCAGGAAATCGCCTTGGATATGATCAATGCCACCCTCCCCGAAAAATACTCTGGTAGCGCACATGAAGATGCTCGAATTTGGTTACAAAAATTCGAAATATTTTTGAATTTAAACGAAATCAAGGAACATCAAAAGGTACAATATTTTCAGCTCTTAACTAAAGACGCTGCAGAGGTATGGTGCACACTTTTGCCAGACGATCAGCGCGAGGACTGGCCACGATTACGCCAGGCGTTTGAAAATAAATACTTAAACATAAGACAGATGTTTAATTTGGAGACCGCTTTCTATGCCTTAAAGCAAGGTTCGTCGCAGGCGACTGGGGCTTTTATTGATTCAGTGGTAGCACTGGCCTGCCGATTAGGAAAGACGGATGACGTCACTAAATTGCAGATTATCCGAGGTTTGCGACCTGAAATAGGGTGCCAAGTGATCATGCAGAATCCGGCTGATTTGGAAACTACTATACAGTGTTCAAAATTAGCAGAAATCTGTACTCAAATGGCATCAGCAAGGCATCCACAAATTGCAGGTATAGACGATATCTATGAGGCTAATTTAAAGGTCGAAATAGACCAACTTAAGGAACAGCTAGCCGAAATCAGAACCGAATTACAAACGCGCTGCACAGCTGGCGATCAGTTTAAAGAGTCGGTGCAAAGCAGGTATGTGGACGAATCGCCTCGTTGTGTGCAACCACACCCTACCACTTTTCGATGTGCGACGTGCAGACGAGTGGGCCATTATTCCACTCAATGTTTTAGAAATGTGAATCGGTTGCCAAATTTTACCAGACAATGTCAATTAAGGCCTTATCAAGGTAATCGGCAACCAAACCAGAGTTATCAATATAATCAGAGACCGAGTGAGCATTATCAGGGGTATAGACAAAATGGGAATGAACAAAACCGGAACCCTCTAGGTAATAGTTGTTATCCAAATCAAAACCACAATCCGAACAGG